>SJYT01020741.1:85556-104762 GCA_006410635.1 Cephalophus harveyi | reverse complement strand
AAAAAAAAAAAAAAAGATTTAACATGTGCAGATGGGAAAGAGAACTATATTAATGAAGGGTTTTGGCTGTAAAAAAGTACAGCTGGACAGTATGACGCCAATCTTGTCTCTCCAGATAGAATCTGTGAGAGTTCCACTACAAAGAAAAATGGTTTCTTGCACTTGGAACTTAGACAACTGTATTTGTTTTCTACTGTTATGTAACACACTTTTGCATATTTAGTGATAGAAAATCATCACTAAATGACAACATCATAAATGACAACACTCATTTATTGTCTCACAGTTTCTTTAGGTCGTAAGTTTGTCCATGTCTTAGGCTGGGTCCTTCGCCTCAGGTCTCAAAGAATGATATCAAGATGTTGGCTGGAGCTCTAATCTCATCTGAAGCTCAAAGTCCTCTTTAAAGCTCTCTGACTTTTGGTACAATTCATTTCCTTATAGATGTAGGATAAAGACCTTTGGCTTCTAGAGGTCATCCACTGGTCTCTGCCACATGACCTTCTCTCCACAACACAGCAATTTGATATTTTCAAGGCCAGCAGAAGAAGATCTGCTGCTTCTTATCTTTTACCTTCAGATTCTCTTTTAAATGCCTCACCTGACTAGATCAGACCCATCAAGATAAATTCCTTTTGATTAGGACAAGTTCAATTAAATAGAAACCTCAATTATATCTGCAAATTCCCTTTTTCTTTTCCATATACAGTAATCTAATCATAGGAGTGACCTCATATTTATAGGCCTTCACCCATGACTTAAGGGGAGTATTTATAGAATGAAATCATGTCAGTTTCATCATCGTTGACATTTTGGTTGTCTTTTCATTATTTTACTTCTTTCTCTTATACAGCAGTCATACAGTTTTGGTAAAATATGTTTTCTCCTGGACCTAATTAGTCCTGGGTCCTAATTAGACCAAGCAAGTGCCTTTTAAGTATTTTTAACTTCACCCCAATGATTAATGTATAAACATGTTAGATTACAATCTAATTCAGTTACACATATAAATGAAAACATCTAGGGTTACTATATGTAATTCACTCTATTGTATTCTGTTTGATTCTTGTCTATTTCATTCCAAAAATGAAGTGCTAGTTACAGTTTAACAAGTTAACATCACAAACCCATTGATGTCACCATAGGACATGAAAAAACACTGGATTAAGCCAATCACTGTGATTCCATTCCATGGCCAGTGACTGTTGTAAGAAAGCTCAGCATTTTGCCCCTTAAAACAAATGCAGACTAAAAATTCAAACGGAATGAGTCCTCCAGTAGAATAATTAGTAGGGAAATTAGGGTATATTAAAGCAAAGAAATCAGTTAGAATCTGGAACATGAGAATGCATGTAAAAATATTTGCAAATATAATGAAAGACACATTACAGATTAATATTTTGTTATCCTACTATGGTTGCCCTAAATTTTCAGTAAACCACGCCAGAGTGGATGGTGCCCCTATTCATTCTTTATATGCTTCTCAATTGAGTAAAGCAAGATTGTGGCTGAAGTCTTGTCTCATTTCATTTATTTCCTGTCGCTATGCTTAGGAATATAATGGGAGACTTGGAAGCTGGTGTCAGACTTCTGTGTGCACAACAGCAGTACCAGATGTCTGAAATTCAGATTTGGAAGATCAGATCTGCATTCCATGAGAAGATTAATTGTAAGAATGTCAGTCTTTTTTGAGTTCATTAAATTATGATACTTAATTAACATCAATGTCAGTGAAAGAAAAAAATACCCAAAGCTTTCCTAAAAGCAGTTCTTATTCAAATATATGTTGATTGATAGAAGCCTATTGTTTCCCAGGGCTTAGTAATGTTCCTTACTGCATATATTACCTGGAGGCTTCACCAAACACTGAGATATTTGGAACACTAATGAAAAAATAGCTTCCTTTGTTAGCTGGAAAGTGCAACTTTATGATCAGACCTAGTGATTCTCCCTATCCATCTACTGAGCATGTGTTTACAACTTGATTGATTTCGACACATTCTTTTCCAGCTAGTTATTGGTCACAGAATCCCATGAATAAAAATAAGAATCTATTTGTTGGTTGGCATATCAGAACATGTTAGGAAGGCATGGTTTCAACTTATGAAGTATCATATTGACTTTATTCCTAGGTAATGTGGAATAATAATAAAATTAAAACTATGTGATTAATTAATTAGAATTGAATTATCCAATATAATTTAAAGTAACTTTGTGAAATACTCAGTAAGTGATTGCTAAATAATGAAAACAACTGGACCAGGTATAGGGTAAGACTTTAAAGAAATCATGCTGTTATCAAGGAAGAGCATTAATGGAAACATGAATCTAGTCAC
Organism: Cephalophus harveyi; assembly: GCA_006410635.1. Lineage (NCBI taxonomy): Eukaryota > Metazoa > Chordata > Mammalia > Artiodactyla > Bovidae > Cephalophus > Cephalophus harveyi. The sequence goes on along the minus strand of SJYT01020741.1, from coordinate 102,426 downwards.
ATTTTGCTTGAGTTTCTTATTACTGGTTACATAAAATGAATTAGTTCTATGATATCTGTAATAAATAATTCTAAATTCCTTTGCAGAATAGGAAGAAACATGAAGTGATGCAACATATTGAACAATGCAGATGGTAGATATCCATTATTAGTTGCAATGCATATTTGTATGATTTGAGATGAACAGGTCATAGTAATCACAATGATCCTAAAGCAGAGTATAAAGGATGGAAAGACAAATGAAATAAAAATCAGATATATTCATTAGAAATTACAAAATATGTGGCATAATTTATTTAGCTTGTAAATACACTGTTTATCAAAGCCTTTGCCACCTGGCAAAATGAATTATTTCTTTCCTCCTACCCCTAAATGCCTTTAAAGTCATTAAAAAGAATAATGCAACACTAGAGAATAGGCCTAGAAATAGAAAAAAGAAATAGAGAAAATCACAAACAAGAGAATCTATGAACCAGCAATCTAAATCCTAATGAGAGAGGAAAACCATAAGAATAGATTCAAATAAAAGCTACAGTTGTAATATAATATTAACTTCCAAGCAAAATGTAATTAAGTATAGAAGCAAGATGCAGTTCCATAAATAGCTATCCACAATTGTATACAATCAGCATGCCATTATTTTCTATTTGAAAAAATGAGTAAATGAGAATAAAATGCAATATTAAATGTCTGATATAATTGGGCTCCTAATTAAGTCTTCAACTGAATTAAGTAAGCATCTCCCTTTCACTTTTTCTTTATGTTTAATGTATAGCCTGTTTAAAATACTTGGCATAATTGCAGTCAAAATAGATGTATTTTTGCCTTTTCTAAACAAGAAATTTGTTATGAAATGAAGAACCCACCATAGCCACATTACTGGATCCTTAAATTGTTCATGCAAGCAAGAAAAATCTATGGTCTCTTAAACTGGAAAAATAATTATACTTTTGTGATCTTTTCTTTGTCTAGCACATAGTTTTAACTTATGGTGCATCAAAAATAATGTTTTGCATGCATTCAAGCATAAGCAGTTGTTTAACCTACTGAAAAGTATTGTAGGATCTTCACTAACATTCCCTCTATTAATAAATTTTAAAGACATGTCTAAATCCTTCATCATTTTTAAAGGGTAGCTTTTCCCTCCAAATTGGTCACATAGCATTGGACTGGTATACTTTGGCCTTTTTTTAAATAAGCTTGAAATCTCTATATTTCAGCTCCTAGAAAGTAGCAATTTTGTGGTTGAGGGAACACAAAATAGGACATGTAGCCTCTCACCTTTAAATTTTACATTTAAATCCAGTGTACATTGTCAGTAACCAAGTATTATTTCATCTCATGACCATTCTAGGACTGCTACAAAAGATTTAGTTGCCTCAATTTCATTTCTAGTGAACATGCTGTTCTCATTACTTCAAACTAAAACCATGTCTGTCTGATAGTCTCAGCTGCATCTGCAATTAAGTGGGTCAAAAAATAACCAACACTCTGAGTCCTAGTTGTTTGTGGAAGTTCTAGTTCATTTGAGAAGTCTCACTCATTTTTATATTTTCCAATAACTCTAGAAAATGATATTTTAACTCATAATTTACCATTTGTATATTTTTAAAAGTTAGAAGTTGATTAAGCTATTGAACTTTAAAGAAAGCAATGTTTTACCTTTATTAAAAAATACATGGGACTTCTGGTTCTGGTCATGGTGAAGTAGCTGGTATTATTTTTATTATAAGAGTCTCATAAACAACTATAAATACTGGCAATATATATGAAACAATTTTTTTCAAGTGTTAGTAAACAACAGAGAGTGACAACTCTTGAGAAAAGAACAGCACATTAAATAAGCTGCACATTCACCTTGATTATCTCTCAGAAACCACTTTCCAAGTTATGTAAGGCAGAGAGTGTAAACTGAGGTCAACTGCCTTATTGGGTGAGGAAGCAGAGATTGTTATTCCCATTCTATAAAGGGAGATGAGTTCCTGGGCAAGATAGAAAAGAAAGGAGCCACAAAGACAAAATATCAAAATTCTGCACAGAAACTTCCAACAAATTCTTGGCTAACTGATAAATTACATATAGATAAGGTGAGATTCTGGCAGTCATACAGACCTGAAGAGAGTAGTAAACTGCTGGGGAGTTACTCTTCCAGCACAGCCAGAGTGGAATGACCTTGATGACCAATTCAGGCATTGACTTGGGACTCCTAACGGGCAAGTCCTAGAGTCAGGACTATCCCTAAGAAGCAATTCAGTTCAGTTCAGTTCAGTAACTCAGTCATGTCCTACTCATGGCAACCCCATGAAACGCAGCATGCCAGGCCTCCCTGTCCATCACCAACTCCTGGAGTCCACCCAAACTCACGTCCATTGAGCCAGTGATGCCATCCAACCATGTCATCCTCTGTCATTCCCTTCTCCTGCCCTCAGTCTTTCCCAGCATCAGGATCTTTTCAAATGAGTCAGCTCTTCTCATCAGGTGGCCAAAGTATTGGAGTTTCAGCGTCAACCTCAGTCCTTCCAATGAACACCAAGGACTGATCTCCTTTAGGATGGACTGGTTGGATCTCCTTGCAGTCCAAGGGACTCTTTAGCCATCATGGTCAACAAAAGAGTCTGAAATGCAGAACTTGGATGCAATCTCAAAAATGACAGAATGATCTCTGTTCAGTTCCAAGGCAAACCATTCAATATCATGGTAATCCAAGTCTCTGCCCCAACCAGTAAGAAGCAGTAGCAAGTTAAAATAGACCTATCTCAGAAGCCTGCCAATGCAGGAGATGCAAGTTTGATCCTTGGACCAGGAAAATCCCCTGAAGAAGCAAATGGCAGTGTCAGGAGCCACGTTAGGCATTACTGACAAAATGGAGGTATGGTCCCCAGCCCCCTCTCCTCATTCTGCAGGCATGGATCCTGGGATGAAGGAGTTAGGCCTTGTAATTCTGACTTGTCTTTTCCTCTCCTCAGCTGAGTTGACTGAAAAGGTATATTAAGGTGCTTATTGTTCTTGAGAGGAACATGAGAAGGCACAAAGCCTTCTGCAGCTGGGCTCAGAAAATAATTCATAAAGTTAATCATTGACGTTTGTTCAAGGACTTTTACAAAAGAATGTTCCAGGATAAGCACATAGGCCGTAGCTTGAGGCCATGGGAGGGATTGCTATCTGAAGCCTATTTGTGAGGAGAATGTTTATGGCAAAGGAGTTTACTGAATTTAGGGTTTAGAAATAAATAAAATAGAAGTTAAAGATTTAAGGAATGTTATAAAGTTAGCATATTTTACTGTAGCTTATAGAAGTTAGGAATTTTTAGACACTATAGCTAGAAGCCTTTTTAAGAGATAGTGAGCTCAGGATGTTAGGGGCAAACAGGATTTAGGAAGATAAGTAGTAAACTGCGGAATGCAGCATGAGTTACAATGTAATCACAAGTTAACTGTAGGACACATTAGAAGAGGTAGATAATAGATGATAAGGCAATGGCACCCCACTCTGGTACTCTTGCCTAGAAAATCCCATGCGCGGAGGAGCCTGGTAGGCTGCAGTCCATGGAGTTGCTAAGAGTCGGACACGACTGAGCAACTTCCCTTTCACTTTCATGCACTGGAGAAGGAAATGGCAAACCACTCCAGTGTTCTTGCCTGGAGAATCCCAGGGACAGAGGAGCCTGGTGGACTACCGTCTATGGGGCCGCACAGAGTCAGACATGACTGAAGCGACTTAGCAGTAGCAGCAGCAAGGCTGATTCCAAGAGAATCCCTGAACCAGGAACTCTGTTTGAAGAGCAACAGTGATTTATGGAGATAATAAATCTGGGAAAGGGGAAACTGAAAATGTCAAACCTCTGGCCTAATGTTTTTGTAAAAGTATAAAAGAGAATCTTAAAGTAAGATTCAAGAGAATCTTGAAATAAACAGGCAGTCCAAAAGAAAACTGAGAGGCTGTCTCACTCACCGACACCATCCATCTTCTCAGGTTGAATCCCTGGCTGCTGGAGTTGGACTCCGGCAGGCAGTTTGCTCCAGTATTCTTGCCTGGAGAAGCTCATGGACAGAGGAGCCTGGTGTGTTTCAGTCCAGGGGAAAGCAAAAAGCTGGATATGACTTAGCAACTAAATAACAACAGTCCCCAAAGAAGCTTAAAACTATGTCTTGAGATGATTTAACTGCATATTGGAAAATAAAATAACCCTTATTAGAGGAACATAATATAATCTAGAACCTCAGCAACGCCTAACATCCAATGCACTGCTGCTGCCGCTGCTATGTCGCTTCAGTCGTGTCCGACTTCGTGCGACCCCATAGACAGCAGCCCACCAGCCTCCTCCATCCCTGGGATTCTCCAGGCAAGACTACTGGAGTGGGTTGCCATTTCCTTCTCCAATGCATGCATGCATCCTAAGTTGCCTCAGTCATGTCTGACTCTGTGAGACCCTATGGACAGGAGCCCTCCAGGCTCCTCCATCCACAGGATTCTCCAGGCAAGAATACTGGAGTGGGCTGCCATTTCTTTCTCCAACAGATTCACTAGGCATGTGAATAAGAAAGAAATAGCTAACAGATATTCAAGAGATAGAATAGTCTGTAATTACAGACCCAGAGAGGAACCTGATATCAATGTTAATCCACAAAATTTCAAATAAATGCTAAATTAAATATTAAGGAAAATAGAGAAAATGTGAACACAATGGACTAATAGAAGGAGTAATTACACGGGGTATTAGACTCACTGAAAAGAATTGAAGGACACTTTTGGACCGAAAACAGTATGTGAAATTAAGAACTCACTTGATAGCTCTTGATTTTCATCAAAGATGTCACTATAATTCAATGGGGGAAGGAAAGTACTTTAAATAAACAGAGCTGTAGTAAGTGGCTATCTATAAGACAAACAATGAACCTTGACTCTTATTTCACTTCACAAATAATAATTAATTTGAAATGGGTCAAAAATCCTAAATGTGAAAATTAAAACAATAAACTTCTGTAGTCAAACATATGAAAATATCTTCATACTTTGGAAAATGCCAAAATTTATTGCTAATATCCAAACTAAAAATGAAAGGAAAATATATAGTTGTAACTTTATAAAAATGTGAAATTCTACACATTCAAGATGACATTAAAATTGAGAATTCCAGCCAGAAACTAGTAGAAGATATTTGTAATACACATGTCTGATAAAGAATTTTATGCAGCATTCGTAAATATCTCCTACCAATCAATTTGAAAAAGACAAATAACTTTTTTTTTTTTTTTTATATGGACAGGAGACTGAGACTTGAAAAAAAAATCAAAAGTATAAAAGAATATCTGAATTGTCAATCAGATTTTTCCTCAACATAATTTATCACCAGGGAAATGGAATTAAATTTCTAAATTAGAATTAATTTACAACTAAAACATGCTTCTTAGATCAGGTCAACTGACTGAACTGCCACTATTAAAAGTTGACAATGATGTAGAGACTCTAAAACTCTCCTATATAACTGGTAGGAACTTGAAAAGTATAAGCAATTTGCAAAGTGTTTGATAGTTTTTTAATAAATTGACACAGTAGTTCTATATAGTACTAGCTATATACCCAAGAAAGTAAACTATATTTGTCCAATTCAGGGCCAGTTTGTTCACAACAGGCCACTACTGAAAGTAATCTAGCTGAAACACAAAAACAGGAGAATGGATAAGTAAACTGTGATACAGTCATTCAGTGGAATACTACTCAGAAATAAGATTGAAATATTTATACACATAACAGCATGGATAATCCATAAAAAGACTTAAAATAAAAAATTAGCCAGGTAACAGGGGCTTCTCAGGTGGCGCTAGCAGTAAAGAATCCACCTGCCAATGCAGGTAGACTTAAGAGACCTGGTTTGATCCCTGGGTCAGGAAGATGCCCTACAGAAGGAAGTGGTAACTCACTCCAGTATTCTTGCCTGGAGAATGCCACCACAGAGGAGACTGGCAGGCTGCAGTCCATAGTGTTGTACAGAGTGGGACACAACTGAAGCAAATTAGCATGCACAGGTAGCAAGAATGTTTGGTGATTTAATTTTTTTTAAGGTTAAGAAATAAGGTAGGGTAAAGTTGATTTATGAGATAGAAACCATAGAAATGATTACCTCTCAGAGGGAAAGAGGAAGAGAGGTGATTGACACAAGGGGCTGTTCCAGGGTGATGGATATATTACCATACTGAAATGTGGGTATATGAATATATATGCACTTAAAGATTCATTAACCTGTATACTTACAATTTGTACAATTCAATGTATGTCAATTATATTTCAATTTTTAAAATCCCTGGATGGTATAACAGTTGCTTAGAAACTGCAAGAAAAATCTGATCTATGAATTCAAGTGTGTGTGTGTGTGTGCACACTAAGTCACGTCAGTCAAGTCCAACTCTTTGTGACCTCATGGACTGTAGGCCAGCAGGCTCTTCTGTCCATGGAAATCTCTGCTCAAGGATACTGGAGTTGGTTGCCATGCCCTCTTCCAGGGGATCTTCCCAACCCAGGGATGGAACTCCAGTCTCTTATATCTCCTGTATTGGCAGGCAGGTTCTTTACCACTGTTGCCACCTGGGAAACCTGAATTCAAATGCAGGTGAATTTAAAGTATCCAATATAAGTAAGCACAGCAAGGAAAAAAAAAAAAAAGAATGGAAAAGCTACAAAGTGAGAGACATGTGGGACACTGTTACATGATCTTATGTACTCTTAATTGGAGTTCCTGGAGGACAGCTCCAGGAATGTATGTATGTGACATACATTGAATGTATGTATGTGATTGTAGAGTGAATGTATGTGACAAAATGAGAAGATACTACCGAAAACAAACTGGATTTCAGTACTTTATGGGGTTTATAATACATGAAGGAATAAAATATATGAAAACAATAGAATAAAGATGAGCATGATAGATCAAATTGAACTCTTCCAAGGGACGTCACCAAATGGTCAACACTGAAATCAGATTGATTATATTCTTTGCCGCCAAAGATGAAGAAGCTCTAAACAGTCAGCAAAACAAGACCAGGAGCTGACTGTGGCTCAGATCATGAAGTCCTTATTGCCAAATTCAGACTTAGATTTAAGAAAGTAAGGAAAACCACTAGACCATTAAGGCATGACCTAAATCAAATCCCTTATGATTATACAGTGGAAGTGAGAAATAGATTTAAGGGAATAGATCTGATAGAGTACCTGATGAACTATGGACCGAGGTTCGTGACATTGAACTTGAGACTGGGAGCAAGACCATCCCCAAGAAAAAGAAATGCAAAGAAGTAAAATGGCTGTCTGAGGAGGCCTTACAAATAGCTGTGAGAAGAAGAGAAGCGAAAAGCAAAGGAGAAAAGGAAAAATATTGATCTGATAGAGTACCTGATGAACTATGGACAGAGGTTCGTGACATTGAACTTGAGACTGGGAGCAAGACCATCCCCAAGAAAAAGAAATGCAAAGAAGTAAAATGGCTGTCTGAGGAGGCCTTACAAATAGCTGTGAGAAGAAGAGAAGCGAAAAGCAAAGGAGAAAAGGAAAAATATACGCATTTGAATGCAGAATTCCAAAGAATAGCAGAGATAAGAAAGCCTTTCTCAGTGATCAATGCAAAGAAATAGAGGAAAACAATAGAATGGGAAAGACTAGAGATCTCTTCAAGAAAATTAGAGATACCAAGGGAAATTTTCATGCAAAGATGGGCTCGATAAAGGACAGAAATGGTATGGACCTAACAGAAGCAGAAGATGTTAAGAGGAAGTGGCAAGAATACACAGAATAACTATACAAAAAAGATCTTCACGATTCTGATAACACACGATGGTGTGATCACTGACCTAGAGCCAGGCATTCTGGAATGTGAAGTCAAGTGGGCCTTAGTAAGCATCACTATGAGCAAAGCTAGTGGAGGTGATGGAATTCCAGTTGAGCTGTTTCAAATCCTGAAAGATGATGCTGTGAAAGTGCTGCACTCAATCTGCCAGCAAATTTGGAAAACTCAGCACTGGCCACAGGACAGGAATCGGACAGTTTTCATTCCAATCCCAAAGAAAGGGAAAGCCAAAGAATCTTCAAAGTACTGCACAATTGTACTTATCTCACATGCTAGTAAAGTAATGCTCAAAAATTCTCCAAGCTGGGTTTTAACAGTATGTGAACCATGAACTTCCAGATGTTCAAGCTGGTTTTAGAAATGGCAAAGTAACCAGAGATCAGATTGCCAACATCCATTGGATCACCGAAGAAGGAAGAGAGCTCTTGAAAAATATCTACTTCTGTTTTATCGACTATGCCAAAGCCTTTGATTGTGTGGACCAAAACAAAGTCTGGAAACAAACTCTGGAAATTTACTGTGTAAGCTTCCTATATTATTTTCAATAGCGAGTAAGTGTGAATTCTGACTGATATCACAAGAAATACAGTTAGCGATAGAGGATAAATATAATATCAGTTTGTGTCCTTGTGTGAAGAATATTCTGTATTCTTCAGCTTCTCCTTTAACATTTTTATCACAGTTCAATATTTCAGTAAGAAAGTGTTTGTGTGGGCTTTCCTGGTAGCTTAGTGGTAAAGAATCCTCCTCCAATGCAGGTGATGCAAGAGATGTGGATTCAGTCTCTGGGTCAGGAAGATCTCCTGGCGAAGGAAATGGCAACCCACTCTACTATTCCTGTCTGGGAAATCCCATGGACAGAAGAGTCTGGCAGGCTACAGTCCATGGGATCTCAAGAGTTGGACACAACCTAGAAACTAAACCACCACCACCACTACTAAGCATTTGTGTATCAGTGTGTATCAGTGTATCTGTGTGAGAATTTTGCTACTGATTAAGTGACATAAACCATGCTCAGTGTGGAACTCAGAAAGATGGTGTCTTAATGTGAAAGTGATATAAATCAGGATTCAAGGGTACAAAAAAAACTGTAGGGTATCAATTAATGTGGATTTTCAGCCAATGGCTATGTTAGGGTAAACCTATGAAACATACTTTAAAAGTCTTCCATATTTCTTAAGCAAGATGACCTTCACTTTTCAGTCAGTTTAGGTACCCTTCTAGGGTTTGATAATTCTATAAATATTTGTGAATTTCTCTCCCTGGTTTCTTTATGCTTTAGGATGGCATTTTTTTTTTTCCAAATCATCACCAAGGTACAAATTTGCAAATTTTGCTAATTATACTTATAATTGCTGTAGAACAGACAATACTTATTAGATTGTGAATACAGTTATTTTTTTCTGTCAGTATAGAGATACGAAGATAATTGAAAGATAATGTAAGAAAGTGCAAAAAAGATATAAAATAAGAAAAGCAGAACTTGTCAATGTTTAAAGACAAATGATTTTTGAGCTTCTAAAATATGAATAGCTTGGTAAAATATGAACAGCTTCTAATCTGATAGTACATTACTTCTCATTGCCTCAACAAAATTATTTTTGAATCTACAAAGACTTTGCCACCATCCTATTCATGGGAAATCTACCACAGTTCTGCAAATCACTCAAATTTTGCAGGAAATTATAATGCTGAAAATGATCACATAAGGCTCCATTTTAGCTTCAGCCTAGTTCTGTTCTTGAATGTCAGAATATGTTGCAGGTGTTTAATCCTGAAATGACTCCACAAAATTTGGTTCTCATTACACGTGAAGTAGTCGTTACCTTTCTAAAGTAATCAGTTTCATATCAACTGTAAGTTTATACTTTATGTACTCTCTATAGTTATAATATGCTAAAATATTCATGTTTCTAGTTATTTAAAAGTCAATATTTTTATATTACTTGATACATGTAAATAGTTAAAAATTGTGAGTATATCCTTATTCTAAATCTATCTGCCCTGAACAGATAATGATTTGCTAGAGATAAAGTGGGGTAGGCAGTCTGGAAGTAAGAAAAAAATCTATTTAATGGAGTTATGCATAAAGGAATAAATGATGGACTTGGAAAACAAGACACACATTTTTTGCAAGTAACAGCTACTCTTACTGGTAATTGCTTTACATACAATTTTGGAATTATCTTAGAAAGATCAGGGCTTTTTTTTTTTTTTCCATTTCTCAGTAAGTACTTTTATAAAAAATTAAAACATTTTAAAGATATCATTTGTGAGCATGTGTTCATTTGTGAGAATTGTGTTCAGCTAAGGCAAATGTAATTTTTAAGATATTAGAAGAATACCTACAAATAAATGCTGCAGTAGTCCATTAACGTCACAGAATAAACAAATGATCCTACTAGGGCACTAAGATAAAATTAAAAATTAGATGTTGGCATTTAATATACCAGAAGACATTGAAAATATATTTATTTTGTGTGAAACAGTTGACTCACCAAATATTAATGTCATAATTATTATAAAAGTTTTGGAGAAACATTATGTCTTAGATTTATATCAGAAACTAAAGTTTGTTATAATTATGCATACTCTTATGTGCATTCCAAGTCACTTTGGTCCTGTATGACTCTTTGTGACTCTATGGACTATAGCCCGCCAGGCTCCTCTGTCCAAAGGGATTCTCCAGGCAAGAATACTGGAGGGGTTGCCATGCACTCCTCTAGGGGACCTTCCAAACCAAGGGACTGAGCTTTGTCTCCGGTGACTCCTGCATTGCCGGAGGATTCTTTACCACTGAGACACCCATGTTCTTACATAGATTATTATTCAACTGCCATAGCAAGATTTCTGTTTTTACAATCTAGTGTCAAAATTTCGCTAAATTTCCCATAAGATATGAGTAAAGTCAAGCAAGTATAGAATAGCTTCTTCTCACTCTGTCTGATATGTCCAACTTGATGCTGAGAGCATAGAACTATAAGGAAACTATTGGAATAACATTTTCCAATAACTCCTGCTGGTAGGTTGGTATTATTAGGAACAGAGCTATTTTAATAGTCCTACCTATAATGATTCTTGCATATTTATTTCTCAAATTATTTGAATTAATCAATCATATGAAATCAATGTGTTTGGGCTAGTTTCTCACAATTTCCAACATATTCACCTCTGCTTATATGATATATTTTCAACCATTTGAAGTAATGTTTTTCAGGAAGAAATCCTAGCACTGATCTTAGCTCAAAATCTGAGTCAAGCTGACAAAGCCATGGAAGTAAGTTCCTGAGATCATGTGGACAACAGGAAATATCTGACTTTTTAAAGAATTATATCAGTATAGTATAGTTCTAAGGGCTTCCCTCGTGACTCAGTGGTAAAGAAACTGCCTGCAATGCAGGAGACATGGGTTCAATCCCTGGGTTGGGAAGATCCCCTGGAGGACGGCAATGCAACCCACTCCAGTACTCTTGCCTAGAGAATTCCATGGACAGAGGAGCTTGGTGGGCTACACAGCTGAAGTGACTAAGCAGCAGCAGCAGTATAGTTCTAGAGGAGATAGGCATTATAGTTAAACAAACCTTCATTTCATTCTTAGCTGTGCTAGTTTATATAAATTTGAGGTTTGTGCTAGTTTCATAAAAGCTCTAATTCTTAATTTTCTCAGCATTAATATGAGTTTATGAATTTAGCAAGGATCTAAATATAGCAAATTGTGAAAGCCACTCAGTCATGTCCAATTCTTTTTGAACCCATTGAGGTAGCCTGCCTGGCTCTTCTGTCTGGGATTCTCCAGGCAAGAATACTGGAGTAGGTTGCCATGCCCTCCTCCAGGGGATCTTCCTGACCCAATGACTGAACCCATGTCTCTTACATCTCCTGCATTGGCAGGTGGGTGCTTTACCACTAGTGCCACTGGGGAAGCCCCTAAATATAGCAAGGATGATGTAATGTTGCAATTACCAAAATAAAATAAAGCACAGTAGTACTTGAATAATAAAATGGATATTTTGTAACAGTCAAGAATGAGTCAAACAGCAAGCCTCAGGAGTTCTAGGAATAAGAATTTAGAAACACATTAATGATGAATCAAGGAAATGCTCTGTGATATATCTAGGAATAAGTTGTTGCACATCTTCACTTTTCTCTCTAACTCTGCTTTTTATTTGCTCTGTAGATAGCCTTTTCTGCTTCAGTTACATAAGTAGATTTATATCACTTTCATTCTAGCATTAATAGCACAGTACCATAAATAATCCACAAAACAATCTTACAGTCAATACTAATATTCATGATGCAATTATGAAATCATAGTATGAATAGTATAGAATAAAATAAGTAATATTATAATTGCATTAATCTTGTTAGGAACAAATTTCTAAATGTAATTGGAGAAAACTACAAATATAAAAACAAAGTATAGGCTTATAATTTGAGGAATTTTAATATTTGAGTTGGATATTTTGATATAAACTCATGACACTTATAAAATATACTTTATATTTCTGGCTATTGAAAGGGCCAAAAAGTTTGGCACAACAATGAACATAACTATACTCAGAAAACTTGGTTTCTAAATATTACTATATGTGGATCACAACAAACTATGGAAATTAAAGAGTTGGCAACACCAGACCACCTTACCTGCCTCCTGAGAAACCTGTATGCATGACAGGAAGCAGCAATTAGAAATGGACATAGAACAATGGACAGCTTCCAAATTGGGAAAGGAGTACATCAAGGCTGTATGTTGTCACCCTGCTTATTTATCTTATATGCAGAATACATCATGTGAAATGCTGGATGAATCACAAGCTGGAATCAAGAATGCCAGGAGAAATACCAACAGCCTCAGATATGCAGATGATACCACCCTAATGGCAGAAAGTAAAGAGGAACTAAAGAGTCTCTTGATGAAGGTGAAAGAGAAGAATGAAAAAGCTGGCTTACAACTCATGGCATTCAGTCCAATCACTTCATGGCAAATAGATGGGGAAGAAATGGAAACAGTGACAGATTTTATTTTCTTGGAGTCCAAAATCACTGTGGATGGTGACTGCCACCATGAAATCAAAAGACGCTTGCTCCTTGGAAGAAAAGTTATGATGAACCTAGACAGAATATTAAAAAGCAGAGACATCACTTTGCTGACAAAATTCTGTATAGCCAAAGCTATGGTTTTCCCAGTAGTCATGTACAGGTGTGACAGTTGTATCATAAAGAAGGCTGAATGTTGAAGAATTGCTGCTTTTGAATTATGGTACTGGAGAAGACTCTTCTGAGAGTTCCTTGGACAGCAAGGCAATCAAACCACTCAATCCTAAAGGAAATCAATCCTGAATATTCATTGGAAGGACTGATGCTGAAGCTGAAGCTCTAATAATTTGGCCGCCTGATGTGAAGAGCTGACTCACAAGAAAGACCCCAATGCTGGGAAAGATGGCAGGCAGGAGGAGAAGGGGACAATAGAGGATGAGATGGTTGGACGGCATCACCAGCTCAATGGACATGAGTTTGAGCAAACTCTTGGAAATAGTGGAGGACAGAGAAGGCTGGCATGCTGCAGTTCATGGGGTTGCAAAGTGTCGGACATGCCTTAGTGAGTGAACAACAACAAACAAAGAATCAGGGCTCACTGCGGAAGCAGTTGACTCTGATACCATGAAGGACCATATGGAGGTCCTGGTTACAAGGCCTTTGTGTCCCTCTTTTCTCTGCTTATAGGAAACAGCCTTCATGATCTTCCCTAAGTTCCAACCAGCAGATTCATGCAGTTGTCAATTAGTAAAGGGAGGGGATGGGACCAAAGAGAAAGAGTCAAGAGCAGCTTTGGGGTGAGGTCCTGTTTCCCCATTAGAGGATACACACAACAATATCTTTGAGCTATTTTGCAGATACTGAAACTCCCTCCAGGTGGGAGAAGTTAAGGATTAACAATGCTAACCACAAGTGAATAGACCCAGGCCAGTTGGACCTGAAGGTTGATATTGCTGATTCCTACTTACCTCACCACCAACCCATCAGAAGAAAGTCCACGAGCTGATCACACCCTCTTCAGACAATTAATATCTTTGTCACTATCTTTCCCACTATCTTTCCCAATGGGGGGATACATGGTCCTGAGGGCACTGGCCTGCTGTTCCCCTCCTTTGCCAGACAAAGCAATAAAGCTATCCTTTTCTACTTCACCCAAAACTCTGTCTATGAGATTCAATTCAGCACCAGTGTACAGAAGAACTGAACTTCTGTCACCAGTTATAGGAGTGAGGAAAATAAAGTCAAATATGAGCTTATAAGATATTTTATAGTGCCAGATAGATAGGATATATTTAAAATATGTTCCTTTAAAATGTCTCCATTCATTTTTGGTATTTTAAAGGAACATAAGGGCCAGCTAAGAAGGGGCTCCCCATGGTCAACTATGTAGCAGTTCAAGTATAAGAGATTAAAAAAAGAAGGAAAGAACAAAGAAAGGGAGAAAGAGAGGGATGGAGGGAGGGATACAGGAAGAAAAGGGGAAAGAAAGGAAAAGTCATGGTCTTCAAAAGAAGAAAGTAAGAATAAATAAATAATCAAAGCTAAAATAGAAAAAATTAGATTGTCTACCATGGGAGGTGATTACAGTACCAACTTTTTATTCTAAAAATTGGTAATTAAAGAAATACAAGATATTTAGTCTTTTTTAAAGGAGGAAATAAGAGTGAATTTACATGTGATGTGAAAAATTTCTTTTTTACAGAAGAATATCAGCTAACAACTTTTTAAATAAACATTTTTCAATCCTTAATGAAATACTGATAACTGATTCAGGCAAGAGTTATCCATGCTTGCTAAAATTATTCAATGTTCTTACACTGAATAAAGATGTGTATATACTAACTAGGTTTTCTCTTCTATTGATTTTATAAAACTTTTTACTAGGATTTCCATTTAAATTTTCATATTTATTTACATAAAAGCAGTTTATAATCTAATTTTTGATAATATATTCCCACAATATCTCCATGAAATAAGCTACAGGCTTAGTGGCTTAAAAAGCACATTGTTTTTTGTGCATTGATTTTTTTGCCCAGAAAACTACATAAATTCATTAATTTCATTAGTTTAAATGTAGATTTTTTGGATTTTCTATGTGAAAATGTTGTTTACAAAATATCAAAAGCTTTGTTTTTGCCTTTCTAATCTTACACATCAGTTTGCTTGTTTGTTTATTTATTTATCTTGGCTTTGTTCTTTATGCTCATCAACTTGGCACAATCTTATAGTCTCAGTCCTGCAATGTAGGAGACCCCAGTTTGATTCCTGGTTTGGAAGATCCACTGGAGAAGGAATAGGTTACCCACTCCAGTATTCTTGGGCTTTCCTTGTGGCTCAGCTGGTAAAGAATCCGTCCGCAGTGCAGGAGACCTGATTTTGATCCTTGAGTTGGAAAGGTGTCCTGGAGAAGAACAGAAAGGATACCCACTCCAGTCTTCCAGCTATCAAAGAATCCTATAGGACTGAGCGACTTTTGCTTTCAGTCTTCCCAGGTGGCCAGATGGTAAACTTGTGCAGGAGACCTGATTTTGATCCTTGAGTTGGAAAGGTGTCCTGGAGAAGAACAGAAAGGATACCCACTCCAGTCTTCCAGCTATCAAAGAATCCTATAGGACTGAGCGACTTTTGCTTTCAGTCTTCCCAGGTGGCCAGATGGTAAACTCTTCCCTGGTGGCTCAGATGGTAAAGCATCTGTCTACAATGCAGGAGACCTGGGTTCAATCCCTGGGTTGGGAAGATCCCCTGGAGAAGGAAATGGCGATCCACTCCAGGACTATTGCCTGGAAAATCCCATGGACAGAGGAGCCTGGTAGGCTATAGTCCATGCGGTCGCAAAGAGTTGGACACGACTGAGCAACTTTACTCACTCAGGTGTCTCAGTGGTAAAGAAACCACCTGTCAATGCAGATGTGGGTTTGATCCCTGGGTTGGAAAGACCCCCTGGAGAAGAAGTGTTAGTTGTTATGTCCCACTCTTTGAGACCCCATGGACCGTAGCCTGCCAGGGAGTTTTCAGAAGATCCCCCTGGAAAAGGGAATGGCAACCCACTCCAGTACACATACCTGGAAATTCCGTGGGCAGACTGGTCCAAGAATGTGGCAGGCTATGTATGGTCCGTGGGGTGCAAAGAGTTGGACATGACTTAGCAACTCAACAGCAACAAGCTGTACTTGGAAAGATCACTGATGCTTTCACAGTCAGATATGTTAAACTGGGTAGTTTTCTGATCTTAACTGGGTCCTCTTAGATGTCTGGATCCTCAGCTATGTCTTGGGGCTCATTCTGCTTTGCTCCACATGGTCTGTCATCAGTTCAGACTTGCTTGGACTTGCTCATAAGGAGAAGGTGAAAGTCCAAAAGAAAGAGAGAGAGTGGAATTTGAAAGACCTCCTGAGACCAACTTAGAATTTACATTCCATCATTTCCCACCATATTTTATTAGTAAAGAAAATTACAAGAAAAGACCTAATTCAAAGGATATTGAAATAGATTCAGCCTTCCTCTTTAGAGAAGCTGCAAAGTCACTTTTCAAAAAGCAATGATAGAGGGGAAAAAATGGGGATAGAAACCATTTTACATTTAACCTATCATGCCTTTATTTTCTTTTCATTGCCTTTACTAGTTTAATATTTTCACTTTTTGAAAAAAATTAATGTTGATATTCGGAGAAGGCAATGGCACCCCACTCCAGTACTCTTGCCTGGAAAATTCTATGGACGGAGGAGCCTGGTAGGCTGCAGTCCATGGGGTCGCTAAGAGTCGGATACAACTGAGCGACTTCACTTTCCCTTTTCACTTTCATGCATTGGAGAAGGAAATGGCAACCCACTCCAGTGTTCTTGTCTGGAGAATCCCAGGGACGGGGGAGTCTGGTGGGCTGCCGTCTATGGGGTCACACAGAGTCGGACACGACTGAAGTGACTTAGCAGCAATGTTGCTATTTTGTGCTTTTTTTGTTTACTTCTTGGTCAATTTTTTATAGTTTTTTTTTTTTTTT
>SJYT01020741.1:65662-80044 GCA_006410635.1 Cephalophus harveyi | reverse complement strand
TTCCCTGGTGGCTCAGAGGTTAAAGCGTCTGCCTCCAACGCTGGAGACCTGGGTTCAATCCCTGGGTCGGGAAGATCCCCTGGAGAAGGAAATGGCAATCCACTCCAGTATTCTTGCCTGGAGAATCCCATGGACGGAAAAGCCTCGTAGGTTACAGTCCATGGGGTCGCAAAGAGTCGGACACGACTGAGCGACTTCACCTCACCTCACCTCAAATGAGTAAAACAGTTAATACATTGGAGTTGCATTCATCTAAATAAAAATCTAACAACAAAGTACATAGAGAGTAGTTTTAATACTATTTATACTATGCCAAAAAGAATACCTCAAAGATATCTCTTTTCTCTCCAATTAAATTATTATTTATCAACAAATATTCAACATTTAGAATGTGAGCATTTAAATGCCAAGTTTTCTATGATTCAAAGTATACCTAAGTTCTGTGTTGTAACTTGACAATGGGAACTGGCCTATAAGAATTCTGAACCAATTGATAAATAAATACAGGTTCAGAAATGATTTAGATATTAGCTTCTTTTATGGACTGGATAATAAGATAGGTCACTACTGCTACCATGGGGAGGAGGCAGAGCTTATAAGAGCTAGAGGAAAGGTGGAAATTTTAAATCCATACTCCCCTGGGACAACAGAGATTATTGGGAGAAATTTTTTTTACATGGACCAAGAAAATAACATAGAAAATAGAAAGAACATGGCCTCCAACATCATGCTATCTATTTCCAGTTGTGAGATAAGATATATATGTATATTTTCAGTGATCAAGAAAACATACTATAACGGATGTTAATGAGTGTTCTCTGAAGCTTGAAAATGTATGATTCTTTTACATGCCTACGCTAAGTCTAATTTGATCTTTTTTTTCATACCAATACTAATGTTTATATCAAATTTCAGTCTCTGTTTTAATAGATTACTGATTCTGAAGCTCTAAAAGTCTATTGTTTAAAGTGAATCTAAGCAGAGGGTAAGGAGGAGGGGAGGGATAAATTAGGAGATTGGGATTGACATATATATTATATTTATTCTATACATAAAATAAGTAGCTAATAAAGATCTACTGTATAGCACACGGAACTCACCTCAATATTCTGTAATGACCTATATAGAAAAAGAATCTAAAAAAGAGTGGATACTTCAGTTCCGTCGCTCAGTCATGTCCGACTCTTTGCGACCCCCATGAACCATAGCATGCCAGGCCTCCCTGTCCATCACCAACTGCTGGAGTCTACCCAGACCCATGTCCATTGAATCGGTGATGCCATCCAACCATCTCATCCTCTGTCGTCTCCTCCTCCTGCCTTCAATCTTTCTCAGCATCAGGGTCTTTCCAAATGAGTCAGCTTTTCACATCAGGTGGCCAAAGTATTGGAATTTCAGCTTCAGCATCAATCTTTCCAATGAACACCCAGGACTGATCTCCTTGAGGATGGACTGGTTGGATCTCCTTGCAGTCCAAGGGACTCTCAAGAGTCTTCTCCAGCACCACAGTTCAAAAGCATCAATTCTTCAGCGCTCAGCTTTCTTTATAGTCCAACTCTCACATCCATACATGACTACTGGAAAAACCATAGCCTTGACTAGATGGACTTTTGTTGGCAAAGTAATGTCTCTGCTTTTAATATGAGTGGATATACATATATGTATAATTGATTAATTTTGCTGTACACTGAAACTAGCACATTGTAAATCAACTATACATCATAATTTTTTTTTAAAATACAGAGAATCTATGAATTTCTTCTTTTATTCTAAGGCCAGACAAACTTTCTTTGAGAATAGCCTAAGGAGTCTATTAAGGAAACCCTGCTCTGAATGTCATTAGAGTTTATAAATAGTATTTCAATTAGAAGACCTTTATAATCAGTTAAACAACACTGTTCTTTTTATTTAAAATTTGGGACCTTTCCTGGAGATTTAGCATAGAGACTTTATTAAGAAATAGGTCCATATTTTTTGGAACCTCCGTGAATACATTAACAAGATTAAAATTTTACAAAATAAATTCCCTCTATACCCTACCCCGGAGAAGGCAATGGCACCCCACTCCAGTACTCTTGCCTGGAAAATCCCATGGATGGAGGAGCCTGGTGGGCTGCAGTCCATGGGGTCGCTAAGAGTCGGACACGACTGAGCGACTTCACTTTCACTTTTCACTTTCATGCATTGGAGAAGGAAATGGCAACCCACTCCAGTGTTCTTGCCTGGAGAATCCCAGGGACGGGGGAGCCTGGTGGGCTACCGTCTATGGGGTCACACAGAGTCGGACACGACTGAAGTGACTTAGCAGCAGCAGCAGCATACCCTACCCACTTTCCTACCTGACTTTCTAATTAATGGGACTTAACCCTTTTTGTTCTTCATATGTTTTAATATTGTTTAGATTTGGCCATCTCATGCGAAGAGTTGACTCATTGGAAAAGACTCTGATACTGGGAGGGATTGGGGGCAGGAGGAGAAGGGGACGACCGAGGATGAGATGGCTGGATGGCATCACTGACTCGATGGATGTGAGTCTGAGTGAACTCCGAGAGATGGTGATGAACAGGGAGGCCTGGCGTGCTGCGATTCATGGGGTCGCAAAGAGTCGGACACGACTGAGCGACTGAACTGAACTGAACTGAGCAATAATTCATCATTCATCTAGGTTTTATTTTTTTAATATATTGAAGATAAAGCTACTGACAACATAATATATTTAATTTATTTTCAAATGATATGATTGACAAAGGCTTAATTTCCAAAATATATGAACAGGTCATAGAATGCAATAACAAAAAAAACATCAATCCAATCAAAAATTGGGCAGAAGACCTAAACAGAAACTTCTCCCGGGAAGATATACAGATGCCCAACAGGCCCACAAAGAAATAATCATCCATAATTATAAAAGAAATGCAAATCAAAACTACAATGTGGTACCACCTCACACTGGTCAGAATGGAGATCATCAAAAGATCTTCAAATAAATGCTGGTGAGGGTGTGGAAGAAAGGGAACTCTCCTACACTGGTGGTAAGAATGTAAATTGGTGCAACCACTACAGAACACAGTATGCACATCACTCAGAAAATTAAAAGCAGAGCTTCCATATGAAACAGTAATCTCATTCCTGGGCATATATTCAGACAAAACTATAATTCAAAAAGATACATGCATCTGTATATCTATAGCAGCACTACTCACTATAGCCAAGACATGGAAAAAACCTAATGTGCATTGACAAATGTATGGATAAATAAAATGTAGTGTATATACAGATACATACACACACACACACATATATGTACACACATATATACACACAATGGAATACTACCCAGTCATTAAAAATGAAATAATTCCATTTGCAGCTACACTGATAGATCCAGAGCTTACCACACTAATTGAAATGTCAGAAAAGATGAATACGATATGATGTAAATTTTAGGTGGAATCTAAAATATGACACAAATGAACAAACAGAAACGGATTCACAGACACAGAAAACAGACTTGTGGTTGTCAAGGGAGATGGGGAGCAGTGGAAAGTTTGGTGTTAGTAGTTGCAAATTATTATATATAGGATGGATAAACAACAAGATCCTATTGTCTAGTAGAGAGAATTATGTTCTGTATTCTATAGTAAATCATAACAGAAAAAATATGCAAAAGAACACATCAAATTTTCAAGTGTTAGTCACTCAGTCGTGCCCAACTCTTGAGACCACATGGCTCCTCTGTCCATAGAAATCTCCAGGCAAGAATGCTGGAGTGGGTTGCCATTTCCTTCTCCAATATATATGTATATAACTGAATCATTTCACTACACATCAGAAACCAACACAACTTTGAAAATCAACTATACTTCAATTAAGTATAAATCTATTTATATATTTACTTAATATATACTTAATTTACTATTGGTGACTTCAGCTGCATGTCATTAGAAAAATCTGACTCATTATGACCTTAACAATCAGGAAATCCTTGGACTCATAAATGGGTTGTCCAGTGATGGGATAAACTTGATGGTTAGTTTTTTCACCATCTTGGTTCCATTTTTTGTGTGTGATATCTTAATTGTACATGATAGCTTAAACTTCAGGCAGCATTCCTTAAGATGGCTAAAGTTTTCTTATTAGCATACTCCAGCATGCAAAAAAGAGAGAGAGAGAGAAAGATGAGTACTTTTAACATAACTTTGCCAGGAAAATGGCAAGATTCACTATGATTTGAATGTTTACATCATACGTATCCTGATGCTAGTTCTGGGAGCAAACTGTCTCGATTAAGTCAAGCATTGCCCATTTTAGGAATTGGAGGTATGGTCAGTTATAATCAAGGCTTGGTTAAGTGCTAAAGCTTGGATATCTCAACCAGATTAGGATTTTTTATTAGTAACAGAAAAGGAGCTGCCTAAGTGATCAATTATAATAATCCTGCCCATCAAAATTATCCTCTTTCAAAATATCTTTTGCCCAGTGTCTTTTCTTCATGGCCAATTAGAAAGAGCTGCTGTGTGTTAACATGAACAACTTTTTCCCTTTACAAATCTTGCAAGTATATATTTAGTTAACTATCATGATGCTTAGCATCCTACTTAAACTCTCAGGCTAATTATTTCAAGAGTGATCCATTCGATGATTAAAGACAACATTTAGGTTGTTAAGATCTATGGACTATTTGTCTAATTTATTCACAGTGGTTGTGCTTCTAATGAAATATTTCAATCAGAACATGATATCTTACTTATATTTGCTAAACCTGTGTTTTTATACTTATTTCTCAAATATTCTGATGTTCCTATTCCTGGAAAAATGCAAGTAAGTTGACATGATGAAATTAGATCTGGTGTTCCCATAGAAACTACTTTATAACAGGAAGTTATGTTGCAGACCAAGGGCCTGATGCATTTTAAGTTTTGCTTTGTTTAAGAAGTGGCTACAAAAAATTATTAAATCAAGTTAAAACATACTTGTAAGATAAACAGTATGATGTTTGTCAGCATGTTTATTGAATTGAACAACCTATGTACATAAAATTTTATGAATTCTGATAGTTTCTAGAATAATCTTTTTTTGCATTAAGAAATTAGAGATATTGAAAAAAACATTAATCAAGAATATAGAATTTAAATAGATACTTTGAAGCAATTTTAGCAAGAAGCTTTAAGGCATTTTTAGGAATCCCAAGGATGCCTATCAGCAGTCATTTTTGTTTGAATCTTTTTTTGTTTATTTGGAAGCTGAAACATGGGTTTTTATTTTGATAGTTTCTGTTGATCATTACAATATTTTCTACAGAAGAAATAAGCTTAAATCTTTGCATTTTACATTAAAATACGTTTCTTCAGTAGTGGCTGAATAAGATAATTGTGCTGTATCTAAGATACTGCTGTTGCCAATGTTTCAGTTCAGTTCAGTTCAGTTCAGTTGCTCAGTCGTGTCCGACTCTGCGACCCCATAAATCGCACACACCAGGCCTCCCTGTCCATCACCACCTCCCGGAGTTCACTCAAACTCACATCCATCGAGTCCGTGATGCCATCCAGCCATCTCATCCTCTGTCGTCCCCTTCTCCTCCTGCCCCCAATCCTTCCCAGCATCAAAGTCTTTTCCAATGAGTCAACTCTTCGCATGAGGTGGCCAAAGTACTGGAGTTTCAGCTTTAGCATCATTCCTTCCAGAGAAATCCTAGGGCTGATCTCCTTTAGAATGGACTGGTTGGATCTCCTTGCAGTCCAAGGGACTCTCAGGAGTCTTCTCCAACACCACAATTCGAAAGCATCAATTCTTCAGCACTCAGCTTTCTTCACAGTCCAACTCTCACATCCATACATGATGACTGGAAAAACCATAGCCTTGACTAGATGGACCTTTGCTGACAAGTAATGTCTCTGCTTTTCAATATGCTATCTAGGTTGGCCATTTGGCCAATGTTTAGTGATCTATTATTTTATTTTATTTTTAGTGCATTTAGAAGAGATTGGAGACTTTGTTTGCAGGAATCATTGAGATCATTCCATTCAATTGTGACCTCCTTCATTAGTAGGATAGACAAATCTTTCTTTGATAGGTATTGGTCAGAAACCCAGTTCATGCTGAAGCTGAAGCCAACAAAGGGCTTTTAATCAGCTCACAGGACTCAGTCATTAATGAAGCTGAGCTAGCACAAGAGTGGACATCAAGAGCACCATCACTCCAGTCAATCTCCAAGTGTTTGTTTCATTCTTGTCTCCTCTTGATGATTCTTCACTGTGATAGTGAGCCTGGCTAATGTCAGGCTAATGTCAGGTTAGCTTCGGATTCCAGAAAATGAAGTTCTTTCTGTCTCCACACATAAAACACCAGGCAGTGGAGCCCAAATAGCCATGAGTCGAGTTCACAATCTGGACTCATAAAACTTAACCTAAGATATAGCTGTGATATAGGCCAAAGGCATGTGTCCAGGGAAAAGTGGAAAGTGGTGATTAGACTCCTCCCATCAAATCTATGTGGAATTGGAGAGAAGTATTTTGTGAAGTGGGGCTTTCTAAACACTAAATCATTAAGAGATGATGGGCAAATGAAAACAGTAGGTGCTGGTACAACCACAATGAAGAACAGTATGGAGATTCCTTAAAACATTAAAGCTAGAACTACCATAAGTGTTAGTTGCTCAGTCGTGTCCAACTCTTTGCTACCCCATGGACTGCAGCCCACCAGTCTTCTCTGTCCATGAGATTTTCCAGGCAAGGATACTGGAGTGGGTTGCCATTTCCTTCTCCAGGGGATCTTCCCAACCCAGGGATCGAACCCGGGTTTCCTGCACTACAGGCAGATTCTTTATCAACTGAGTTACAAGGGAAGCCCATATAATCCAGTAATCTGATTCCTGGGCATGTATCTGGAGAAAGCCATAATTTCAAAAGTACATGTACCCCAATGTTCATGGCAGCACTATTTTCAGTAGCCAATACATGGAAGCAACCTAAATGTCAATCTATAGAGGAATGTATAAAGAAGATGTACTATAGTTAAAAACTACAAAATGTATAATATACATACTATACTGTGATTTCCCTTTTATAACTTAAAAATATTTTTAAGACTAATCCATGCTAAATAATGTAGAGTCAAGTCATTTTAATTAGTATTTATTATTCAACAGTTTGATGACTGCATATATTCAAATCATTCATTTATATATTCCTTGCTGCTGGTGCTGCTGCTGCTAAGTCGCTTCAGTTGTGTCCGACTCTGTGCAACCCCATAGACGGCAGCCCACCAGGCTCCTCTGTCCCTGGGATTCTCCAGGCAAGAATACTGTAGTGGGTTGCCATTTCCTTCTCCCATATATTCCCTACAAAGGAATAATTAGGATGCCTCTTTTCCCTGTAACAAACAACCATGCAATTAAGATGCATAAATATTTTCTCTTTTATACTCTTTTATAGTGTTCCCCATGAACCCATAGATATAAATTACTAAATAATAAGAGATATGCAAGTTTATAACTTTATTAGATATTGTCAGATTGCCTTACAAATGAACTGCTTTCCAATTATATCTCATTGCTCTACCTACAGCAAGTAAGAGATTCTGGTTTGTCATAGTTTCATCAACTTACTGTCTTTAAACTTCCTATTTCTGATTATATGCTTTTAATGATTCTTATAATTTTAGTTTGAATTTTCTGGTTTCTAATGAAATTGAACTATTGAACATATCATCAATTTGATTTTCCTTTTCCATAAATTTCCTTTTGATATTTTTGCTCATTTTTTGATAGGCTATGTTGTTCCTTTTTCACTTGATAGATTTATGGGAGTTTAATATTCTCCAAAGTTTGGACTTTCATTCATTTTATATATTGTAAGAATTTTTTCTCAGACCTTACCTTATTTTTCACTTGGTTTATGGTTGTTTTTATTTATATGGCTGTATATCTGTCTCTTATACATACATCTTTAGTCCATTGGAATTTAATGCATTTCTGTGAGTTATGATCCAATATAGAAAATTTCCAGATAGGTTGCCAGATATTCTATACTTTCTCCAATGTTTGTAATTCCATTTCCCATGTACTAAACTATTTCTGTTTCTAGATTCTCTCATTTTTTACATTACTTCATTTTTCTATGGCATTCTTCAAATTAGTCTTATTTTACTCTGTGTTTTGATATATTGTTGGATAAGTTTTCAAAGTTGCTTGCGTTCTTGGACTTTAACTTTCATGTATACATTTTAGCATAAGCTTGCAAACCAATAAAATATGTTGGAGATTTTGACTGAAATTGCATTACATTTCTTATTTAACTTGGACAAAATTACATCTTTATAATTTTGAGTATTCTGATCCATGAATATGTTATAATCTCTCCATTTACTTGCCCTCATTTATGCCCTCCAATAAAGTTTTATATTTTTTTTCATAATGAATTTGTATTTTTTTGGTTGGATTAATTCCAAGAAATCTTATAATTGGTTTTGATTTTGAGATTGTTATCTTTATTAAGTTGCATTTCCTCATTACTTTATTGAGGAAAATTAATGCTCCTGATTTTGGAAATTGTCCTTAGATTCACTGAGCTTGATTAACTGTATTGTTTTATCGATTTTGAAAAATTACAGCTTTCTTTTTCACTTCACTCTTTCGCTTTTTTATTCTTGTGTAGTACTGAATAGAATCTCTAGGACAACGTCTATAGACACAAAAATCATGAACCTCTTGTCTTCTTGCTCCTGATTTTGGAAATTGTCCTTAGATTCACTGAGCTTGATTAACTGTATTGTTTTATCGATTTTGAAAAATTACAGCTTTCTTTTTCACTTCACTCTTTCGCTTTTTTATTCTTGTGTAGTACTGAATAGAATCTCTAGGACAACGTCTATAGACACAAAAATCATGAACCTCTTGTCTTCCTTCTGACTTTAAAGATAATGCCTCCAGAAATTCAACAGTAAGCTTATTTTCCATGTTTTAATTTTAGTTATACATTGCTAGATTAAAGAAGTTTATTATTTTGTTTTACGTTTCTGTTGTAAATCGATGGTGTATCTTTTCTGTATTTAGTGACATTATTTTATGGTTTTCTACTTTAATAATTTGGTAACTAATAATAGATTAGCTAATATTCACTACCTGAATTCTGGATATAAATCCAAAAATGTAGAAATAAGTATTAACTTTTTCAATTGCATGAAGATCAAGAGTGTATTTTTTTCTATTTCTGTATGACTTTTGCATATTATTGCACCATGGACAATTAGGGTGACCAACCATTTCAGTTTTCTTGGGACTATCTTGTAGGCTTCCTTGATAGGAAGGAAGAATCCCTGGTTAAGAATCTGCCTGCAATGCCAGAGACCCCAGGTTGATTCCTGGGTCAGGAAGGTCCCCCGGAGAAGGGATAGGCAACCCATTCCTATGTATTCTTGGGTTTCCCTGGCAGCTCAGATAGTAAAGAATCCACCTGCAATGTGGGAGACCTGGGTTGGAAAGACCTGGGTTGGGAAGATCCCCTGGAGGAGGGCATGGCAAGCCACTCCAGTATTCTTGCTTGGAGAATATCTTCATTTTTAGCATAGAAAGTCATACATCTCTGAACTGAAAAAGTCCCATTTTTTGGTGATAGGAGTGGTGGTTTAGCATAAAAATACAAAAGTCAAGCAAGAACTGAAAGATAGGTATGAAAGCAACATTGCTTTCAGCATTAAATGGATACAACAGGGATCATTTGACTTCTATAGTCCTTGTTGTTAGTATTTCCTGACCACTGATGTTGACAATATGGATATAAGACACTTACTCCTTGAAAGGGAAGTGATGACCAACCTAGAGAGCATATTGAAAAGCAGAGAAATTACTTTGCCAACAAAGGTCCATCTAGTCAAGGCTATGGTTTTTCCAGTAGTCATGTATGGATGTGAGAGTTGGACTGTTAAGAAGGCTGAGCACTGAAGAATTGATGCTTTTGAACTGTGGTGTTGGAAAAGACTGTTGAGAGTCCTTTGGACTACAAGGAGATCCAACCAGTCCATTCTGAAGGAGATCAGCCCTGGGATTTCTTTGGAGGGAATGATGCTAAAGCTGAAACTCCAGTACTTTGGCCACCTCATGCGGAGTTGACTCATTGGAAAAGACTTGGATGCTGGGAAGTATTGGGGGCAGGAGGAGAAGGGGATGACAGAGGATGAGATGGCTGGATGGCATCACTGACTCAATGGATGTGAATCTGAATGAACTCCAGGAGATGTTGATGGACAGGGAGGCCTGGCGTGCTGCTATTCATGGGGTCTCAAAGAGTCAGACACAACTGAGCGACTGAACTGAACTGAACTGATGTTGACAATTATGATACAAAGTTTCTGGTAACGGATCACCCAATGTTATATCACTTGATTGATTCAAGGAAAATAAACAGCTTAAGTATGTTGTATTTATGATCATTAACAGTTTGGTTTGGGAAACCTACCTGGCAGTTCAGTGGCTAAGACTCTGCTTCCACTGCAGGGGACATGGATTTGATTATTGGTTGGGAAACTAAGATCCCACATGTCCTAGAATGGGGCCAAAAAGAAAGCTTGCCTTTGATTTTTCCTCAAGATACTATTAATTTAGTTTTTAATCTTGTGAATATTGTAACCAGCTCTTCTAAAGGTTTATATAATAAAACTGAGAACAAAATAATATCAACATCAACATTACCCAGACCTCAGTGAAAAAGAAGGCTACACTGTGTAATTTTAATGTCAGATGGAGGGACAGATAAAGGAGTATTCAAGAGCTACATAACCAAACAGAGGCCACTATAAAATATGCAAAATATAGTTTGAAGTTAGATATGGTGGAGAAAGCACATGTGAAGATCGAATCTTACATGTCAAGACCAGCAAATACTTCTAACTCCAGCACAGTATAGTTCATCTCCCAAAGATAACCAATGTTCAGTCAGAAATTTTGACTGCTGAATTAACTCGGGTATACCACATGCGTGAACATACATCATCATATCTCAATGAAAATTTGCAAAGTTACATTTTCTGATAAAGAAATAGCAACTAAAAATGCCCTGCATTTAAAACAGAAATAATAAAGTATCTGCTGTTTGCTCCTTAGTGTCCCATCTTACTCATGACCATGTTTTCTTATGGTGGCCTCAAGTGATATGTCAATCGTAAGAAGAAGAACAGAAACTGTTCCACTTAGATCTGAGATTCTTTGATTTGCAAAATGAAGGCTGAGTAGTCTGCTTAATTTCCATGAAAATTTTGATAAAAATATAGAAACTATGAACAATAGATTGCTGATATCTGGTCCAGATACAAACAAAGCCATACTTATCTATCTGCATTTTCAGCAGTAATTATAAATATAAACTTTGGCAAATTGCATTCATAAATAAACATCTAACCAAAGAAAAAGAACAGTTCTGACCCACTAAACATGCTTCATACCCTTTATGCATTGCTAAAGGAAGACATGATTTTCTTACCTATCATATACAAGCTTTTATAGGGAAGCATTTTATTTTTATAATTTTTTATGTCTTCAAAATGTTCAGAAACACATAATGAAGCTTCTGATTTGTTGGGAGACTATTTAGTTCAGTTATAAATTAGCTGACACCAGATATCAGCTGAGACTGCACAAAAAGACTGGTGTCAGCTGAGACTGGACAAAAACAAAGATGGAAATAAAAATTAAACTTAAGGTTGATTGTATTGCCTTACTTATAAATAAAAAAATGATCCCCTAAAGGCTAAAAGCCATTCAGGGTAGAATTACTTAGAAAAGGAGACAGAAAAGGTGCAAATGTCCTACTGTATTATGGAATAGAAAGAAACATCATTATTATTTAATATGAGAAATATTTGTTTAATTAGTTCTATTGTGTTATGGTTTCATTTTCAAAAGTCTTATATTTATTAATTTTAAAGAAGATCTTTGAAGGCTGTCTCTTATACACATCTAGATGTGTATAAGAGACAGATATAATATGATATTTGGAATTTGTTGTATAGCATTTAATTCATGATTAATTTTTGCTTCAAGAGAATATATTAACTGTAAGATTTAAAAGTTCAAGTTATAAGTCAGTGTTTAGAGATTAAGCTTGCTATGTGTTTTGTTTAAAACATTTATAGCCTTACTTTTGTTCTGCTTGCTCTACTAGCTTCGGAAATAGTGATATTATCTCCCACGCTAATTGAAGATATGTCCATTTCCCACACAACAGAGGTGAATTCTGAATTATGTATTTTGAGATTGCTTTAAGCTTATTTTGAATTATAGCATCTTGTCAAATTTTACCTTTAATCACTGTGTGTAGTGACTTTATAATAATCATTCTCTCTTAAATTCAAAATTGTCTGATTAATATCAACTTTCTTCTCTTTAATATTTGCCTATATCATTTTACAGCCTTCCACATGCAATCTTTCTCTGTCATTTTACATTTGCTACCTTATATAACAAGTTTCTTTTCAAAATTCATTTTGAGAGTTTGTCAACTAGTGAAATTGACAAATCACTTCGATTTGTTGTGATTAGTCTTTTATTTAAATTCATTTCTGCTGTCATTTTTTGTACTTTTTTAATTGTCATACATTTATTTCCTTTATTCTTACTTTTTTATTTAATAAATTTTATTTTCAGAGCAGTTCTAAGTTGATAGCAAAACTGAGTGGAAAGTACAGAGTTCCCAAATAGTACTTTTTTCCACACATGTTCAACCTCTTCAACTGTTAACATTCCTCTCCATAGTGGTACATTTCTTACAAGTGATGATCCTTCAGGACACCTCAAATTCACCCAGAGTCCACAGTTTACATTAATTGGCTCAGTCCCTTCTGGTTTCTGTAACAGAATGTTATAGACTGTTATAGAAAGTTTATAAACAGTAAAAAATTTATTTCTCACACTTTCTGGAGGCTGAAGGGAAAAGGCAATGGCAACCCACTCCAGTATTCTTGCCTGGAAAATCCCATGGACGCGGGAGCCTGGTAGGCTGCTGTCCATGGGGTCGCGAAGAGTCGGACACGACTGAGCGACTTCACTTTCACTTTTCAGTTTCATGCCAACTCACTTCAGTGTTCTTGCCTGAAGAATCCCAGGGATGGGGGAGTCTTGTGGGCTGCCGTTTATGGGGTTGCACAGAGTCGACACAACTGAAGCGATTTAGCAGCAGCACCTGGAGGCTGAGAAACACAAGATAAAGTCTTCAGCAGGTTCAATGTCTAGCGAAACCCAGCTTCAATATATGAATTTTGAGGGGACATAAACATTCAGTGTATAGCTTTAGGGTTCAGTCTTGGTTTGGCACATTCTATGGGTTTGGGTAAATATATAATAACAGATATTCATTAATATAGTATCATACAGAAGTTTCACTATTCTAAAAATCCTCGGTGCTCCTATCATTTCTCCATACCCTCTAACCACTGGCAAACACTGGTATTTTTACTGTCTTCATAGTTTTGCCCTTTCTGGAAAGCCATATAGTTGGATTTATATAATATGCAGCTTTTTCAGATTGAATTCTTTTTCTTAGAAATAAACATTTAAGACCTTCCCCCATATTTTTTTTTTTATGGCTTGATATCTCAATCACTTTTTAGCAGTGAATAGTCTTGTCTGGATGTACCACAATTTATTTATCACATTCACCTACTGAAGGACATCTTGGTTGCTTTGAATTTTTTCCCATATGAATAAATCTGCAGATTTCTGTGTAGGTATACATTTTCAATTAATGTGGATAAATACTATGGAGCATGATTGCTGGATCAAATGGTAAGAGTACTTTTAGTTTTGTTAAAGCCACATCCGAGGTCAGTGGCAGCCGAGAGGAGACACCCTGCGTCCGAGGTCAGGGGCAGCGGCTGGGAGGAGCTATCCTGTGTCTGAGGTCAGGGGCTGCCGGGAGAAGCCACCTCGCGCCCAAGGCCAGGGACGGTGACCCTGATGAGCCACCCCGAGACCAGGCCCAGGGCGAGAGCTGGGAGGAGCCACCCACGCCCGAGGCCAGGGTTGGTGGTCCTGAGGACCAACCCCAGGAGCAGTGGCTGTGCAGGCGCAGGAGGGCCTAGAGGAGCTATCCCACGTTGAAGGTCAGGAACGGCGGTGGTAAGGAGAAACCTTTTGTCCAAGGTAAGGAGCAGCGGCTGTGCTTTGCTGGAGCAGCGGTGAAGAGATACCCCACACCCAAGGTAAGAGAAACCCAGGTAAGATGGTAGGTGTTGCAAGAGGGCATCAGAGGGCAGACACGCTGAAACCATACTCACAGAATACTAGTCAATCTAATCACACTAGGACCACAGCCTTGTCTAACTCAATGAAACCAAGCCATGCCTGCAGGGCAACCCAAGACAGGCGGGTCATGGTGGAGAGGGCTGACAGAA
>SJYT01020741.1:35882-63948 GCA_006410635.1 Cephalophus harveyi | reverse complement strand
GAAGAGTTGACTCATTGGAAAAGACTCTGATGCTGGGAGGGATTGGGGACAGGAGGAGAAGGGGACAACCGAGGATGAGATGGCTGGATGGCATCACGGACTCGATGGACGTGAGTCTGAGTGAACTCCGGGAGGTGGTGATGGACAGGGAGGCCTGGCGTGCTGCGATTCACGGGGTCGCAAAGAGTCAGACACGACTGAGTGACTGAACTGAACTGAAAGCTGACAGACTATCTTCCAAACTAGATGTACCATTTTTGCATTCTTACTATTAATAAATAAGAGTTCTTTCTTTTTCCTATTCTCACCAGCATTTGATGTTTCAATGTTTTGAATTTTGTCAATTTTAATGGGTATGAGGTAGCTCTTTTTTGTGTTTATTTGTAATTACCTAATAATATATGAGGGCTGTTGAGCATCTTTTCATATGGCTATTTGCCATCTGTTTATATTATTTTATGAGATGTCTGTTAAGATCTTTGCTCCATTTTTCAAATCACGTTATTTTCCTATTGTTGACTTTTAAGAATTCTTTGTGTATTTTAAACAGTTACTTATCAATGGGTCTCTTGTGAGTATTTTCTCCCAGTGTGTGGCTTCTTCACCCTTTTGGGAATGTCATGAAGAGAAATTTTTAATTTTAATAATTCTGGCTTATCAATTATTTCTTCCATGGATCATGGCTTTGGTGTTGAATCTATAAAGGCATCACAATGAGCAAGATCATCTATATTTTCTCCTATGTTATCCTCTCCAGTTCAGTTCAGTTCAGTCGCTCAGTTGTTTCCAACTCTTTGCGACCCCATGAATTGCAGCACACCAGGCCTCCCTGTTCATCACATCTCCCGGAGTTCACTCAGACTCACATCCATCGAGTCCATGATGCCATCCAGCCATCTCATCCTCGGTTGTCCCCTTCTCCTCCTGTCCCCAATCCCTCCCAGCATCAGAGTCTTTTCCAATGAGTCAACTCTTCTCATGAGGTGGCCAAAGTCCTGGAGTTTCAGCTTTAGCATCATTCTTTCCAAAGAAATCCCTAGGAGTTTTATTTTAGTTTTTCATTTTACCATTAGGTTTATGATTCATTTTGAGCTAATTTTTGTGAATAATATAAAGTCTGTGCCTAGCTTAATTTTTTGCATATGGATGCCCAGTTGTTTCAGTACCATTTGTTTCTTGAAAAGACTATCTTTTCTTCAATGTATTGCCTTTGCTACTTTGTCAAAGATTATTTCACTATATTTATGAGGGTCGATTTCTGGGCTCTCTGTTCTGTTCTGTTGATCTATTGTCTTTTCTTTCACCAATATCACAATGCTTTGACTACCATAGCTTTAAGGTAAGTCTTGAATTGGGTAGTGTTAGTCCTCTGACTTTGTTCTTTTTCAATACTGATTTAGTTATTCTGGTTGTTTGGTCTCTCCATGTATACTTTAGAATCAATTTGCCAATATTCACAACTTGCTGGGATTTTGACTGGGGCTGTGTTGAATTTTCCACAGTTTATTGTGATCCACACAGTCAAAGGCTTTGGCATAGTCAATAAAGCGGAAATAGATATTTTTATGGAACTCTCTTGCTTTTTCCATGATTCAGCGGATGTTGGCAATTTGATCCCTGGTTCCTCTGTCTTTACCAAAACCAGCTTGAACATCTGGAAGTTCACAGTTCTTATATTGCTGCAGCCTGCCTTGGAGAATTTTGAGCATTCCTTTACTAGCATGTGAGATGAGTGCAACTGTGCGGTAGTTTGAGCCTTCTTTGCATTGCCTTTGTTTGGGATTGGAATGAAAACTGACCTTTTCCAGTCCTGTGGCCACTGCTGAGTTTTTCAAATTTGCTGGCATATTGAGTGCAGCACTTTCACAGCATCTTCTTTCAGGATTTGAAATAGCTCAACTGGAATTCCATTACCTCCACTAGCTTTGTTCATAGTGATGCTTTTTAAGGCCCACTTGACTTCACATTCCAGGGTATCTGGCTGCAGAGACATTACTTTGCCGACTAAGGTCCGTCTAGTCAAGGCTATGGTTTTTCCAGTAGTCATGTATGGATGTGAGAGTTGGACTATGAAGAAGACTGAGTGCCCAAGAATTGATGCTTTTGAAGTGTGGTGTTGGAGAAGACTCTTGAGAGTCCCTTGGACTGCAAGGAGATCCACCCAGTCCATTCTGAAGGAGATCAGCCCTGGGATTTCTTTGGAAGGAATGATGCTAAAGCTGAAACTCCAGTACTTTGGCCACCTCATGCGAAGAGTTGACTACTGGAAAAGACTTTGATGCTAAGAGGGACTTCCAGTAGTCATGTATGGATGTGAGAGTTGGACTATGAAGAAGACTGAGTGCCCAAGAATTGATGCTTTTGAACTGTGGTGTTGGAGAAGACTCTTGAGAGTCCCTTGGACTGCAAGAAGATCCACCCAGTCCATTCTGAAGGAGATCAGCCCTGGGATTTCTTTGGAAGGAATGATGCTAAAGCTGAAACTCCAGTACTTTGGCCACCTCATGCGAAGAGTTGACTACTGGAAAAGACTTTGATGCTAAGAGGGACTGAGGGCAGGAGGAGAAGGGGACGACAAAGGATGAGATGGCTGGATGGCATCACTGACTCAATGGACGTGAATCTGAGTGAACTCCAGGAGTTGGTGATGGACAGGGAGGCCTGGCGTGCTGTGATTCATGGGGTCGCAAAGAGTCAGACATGAGCAACTGAACTGAACTGAACTGAACTGTGTTGAATTTATAGGTCGTATTGGGAATAACTGACCAATTGACAATATTTAGCTTTCCTGCTTATGACAAGGAATATTTCAAAATAATTAAGTCTTTGATTTCACTCATCAGGATTTTATAGTTTCCCTCATAAAGATCTTAAACATATTTTGTTAGATTTATACACAAGTATTTTATGTTGGAGTGCAAATATAAATGGCATTGTGTTCTTAATTTGAAATTCCACTTATTTATTGCTAGTATATAGGAAAATGGTTGACTTTTATATATTAACCTTTTATGCCTTGCATCATGTGATCCTGCTAGAATCATTTGTTAGTTCAAGGAGTTTTTGTCTTTTATTTTGGATTTCCCAGAGATGTTGACATCATCAGCAAACAAAAGCTATTTCATTTATTCCTCCCTAATCTGTACATTTAATAACATTTTATTTATATTGTTAAGAACACAGATATGCATTCAGATTATATGATTAATTATTTTATTTCAAATATTTCTAGCCACTGTGGCAAAAGAGTTTTATACTTTGTCCATCTGTCATCTTGATAGAACTAAATGTCCTATCAAGCATGTTATCCTCAGAATTTGTAGACATCACAACGAAAGGAGGGACAGCATTCTCGTGCTCAGTCATGTCCTGTGGATTGTAGCCTCCCAGGCTCCTCTGTCCATGGGATTCTCCAGGCAAGGATACTGGAGTGGGTTGCTATTTCCTCCTCCAGAGGACCTTCCAGACCCAGGGATGAAATTAGTGTCTCCTGCATTACGGGAAGATTCTTTACCCTGAGACAGGCTCTTTACGCTGAGCCACCTGGGAAGCCCAAAAGAGGAACCTAGGTGACCATCTAAAGGAATGTCTCCAAACCTCTATTATGATGGGTTGCTATTTCCTCCTCCAGAGGACCTTCCAGACCCAGGGATGAAATTAGTGTCTCCTGCATTACGGGAAGATTCTTTACCCTGAGACAGGCTCTTTACGCTGAGCCACCTGGGAAGCCCAAAAGAGGAACCTAGGTGACCATCTAAAGGAATGTCTCCAAACCTCTATTATGAAATTCAGAAATGATAAATGTACAATTCACTGAGATAGATTGTAGACGACTTCTTTTAGCTTGTAGCAACCAACTTAGGCACCTGGCCATACCAGGCTCCATCCACCTCCAAGGATAGCTCCAATCAGCAGTCATTTAGCCTATTTATAAGCATATTGTGTTCCTTGGCACACAGCTTAGAAAACTCTGATAACTAAGATGACTGTTTTGCTATTTCCATTTTCTTATAATTGTAACAATAATATCATCGTATAATTGCTAGAAAACACCATTTTTCAACAATAAATACATTTTTTCAAGAGATGGCTTTACTCATAGATATCACCAAACTGTCAACGCCAAAAACAGATTGATAACATTCTTTGTAGCTGAAGATGGAGAAGCTGTATATAATCAGCAAAAACAAGACCTATAGCTGACTGTAGCTCAGATCATCAGCTTCTCATAGCAAAATTTAGTCTTACACTAAAGAAAGAAGTGGAGGGGGGGAACTACTAGGCCAGCAGATATGACTTAAATCAAATCCCCTATAAATATACAGTGGAGGTGATGAATAGATTCAAGGGATTAGATCTAGTAGGTCCTGCAGAACTATGGACAGAGGTATGTAATCTTGTACATAATATTGAAGCAGTGAACAAAACTATCCCAAAGAAAAAGAAAACCAAGAAGACAAAGTGGTTATCTAAAGAGGCTTTGCAAATAGCTGAAGAAAGAAGAGAAGTGAAAAGCAAGAGAGAGAAAAGGTACATCCAACTAAACATAGAGTTGCAGAGAATAGCAAGGAGAGATAAGAAGGTCTTCCTCAATGAACAATGCAAAGAAATAGAGGAAAACAGAAGGGAAAAGACTAGAGATCTCTTCAAGAAAATTGGAGACATCAAAGGAACATTTCATCCAAAGATGGGTACAATAAAGGACATAAACAGTAAAGACCGGAAGCAGAAGAGATCAAGAAGAAATGGAAAGAATACAGAGAATAGTAGTACAAAAAAGATCTTAATGACTCAGATAACCATGAGATTGTGGCCACTCACACAGATCCAGACATCCTGGGGTATGAAATCAAATAAGCCTTAAGAAGCACTTCTTCAGTAAAGCTAGTGGAGACAATGGAATTCTGGCACAGCTATTTAAAATAAAAGATGATGCTATCAAAGTTCTGCACTCAGTATTTCAGCAAATTTGTAAAACCCAGCAGTGGCCAAAGGACTAGAAAAGATCAATCCTCATTCCAATTCCCAAGAATGGTAATACTAAGGCATGTTCAAACTACCAGACAATGGCACTCATCTTCCAAGCAAGTAAGGTTTTGCTCAAAATCCTGCATGCTAGGCTTCACCATTATATGAACTGACAAATTCAAGGTATCCAAAATGGGTTTAAAAAAGGTAGAGGAACCAGAGATCAAATTGCCAACATTCACTGGATTAAAGAGAAGGCACGGAATTCCAGAAAAAAACATCTACCTCTGTTTCATTGAATGAAAAGAAGAGAAGTGAAAAGCAAAGGAGAAAAGGAAAGATATAAGCATCTGAGTGCTGAGTTCCAAAGAATAGTAAAGAGAGATAGGAAAGCCTTCCTCAGTGATCAATGCAAAGAAATAGAGAAAAACAATAGAATTGGAAAGACTAGAGATCTCTTCAAGAAAATTAGAGATACCAAGGGAACATTTCATGCCAAGATGGGCTCAATAAAGGGCAAAAGTGGTATGGCCCTAAAGAAGCAGAAGATATTAAGAAGAGGTGGCAAGAATACACAGAAGAACTGTACAATAAAGATCTTCAAGACCAAGATAATCACAATGGTGTGATCACTCACCTAGAGCCAGACATCCTGGAAGGTGAAGTCAAGTGGGCCTTAGAAAGCATCACTACGAACAAAGCTAGTGGAGGTGATGGAATTCCAGTTGAGCTGTTTCAAATCCTGGAAGATGATGTTGTGAAAGTGCTGCACTCAACATGCCAGCAGATTTGGAAAACTCAGCAGTGGCCACCAGACTGGAAAAGGTCAGTTTTCATTTCAATTCCAAAGAAAGGCAATGCCAAAGAATGCTCAAACTACCACTCATCTCACACGCTAGTAAAGTGATGCTCAAAATTCTCCAAGCCAAGCTTCAGCAATACATGAACCGTGAACTTCCTGATGTTCAAGCTGGTTTTCACAAAGGCAGAGGAACCAGAGATCAAATTGCCAACATCCGCTGGATCATGTAGTTTTCATTCCAATTCCAAAGAAAGGCAATGCCAAAGAATGCTCAAACTACCACTCATCTCACACGCTAGTAAAGTGATGCTCAAAATTCTCCAAGCCAAGCTTCAGCAATACATGAACCGTGAACTTCCTGATGTTCAAGCTGGTTTTCACAAAGGCAGAGGAACCAGAGATCAAATTGCCAACATCCGCTGGATCATGGAGAAAGCAAGAGAGTTCCATAAAAACAACTATTTCCGCTTTATTGACTAATGCCAAAGCCTTTGACTGTGTGGATCACAATAAACTGTGGAAAATTCTGAAAGAGAAGGGAATACCAGACCACCTAACCTGCCTCTTGAGAAATCTGTATGCAGGTCAAAAAGCAACAGTTAGAACTGGACATGGAACAACAGACTGGTTCCAAATAGGAAAAGGAGTATGTCAAGGCTGTATATTGTCACCCTGCTTATTTAACTTATATGCAGAGTACATCATGAGAAACGCTGGACTGGAAGAAACACAAGGTGGAATCAAGATTGCCGGGAGAAATATCAATAACCTCAGATATGCAGATGACACCACCCTTATGGCAGAAAGCGAAGAGGAACTAAAAAGCCTCTTGATGAAAGTGAAAGAGGAGAGTGAAAAAGTTGGCTTAAAGCTCAACATTCAGAAAACGAAGATCATGGCATCTGGTCCCATCACTTCATGGGAAATAGATGGGGAAACCATGGAAACAGTGGCTGAGTTTATTTTTCTGGACTCCAAAATCACTGCAGATGGTGATTGCAGCCATGAAATTAAAAGACGCTTACTCCTTAGGAAGAAAGCTATGGCCAACCTAGACAGCTTATTAAAAAGCAAAGACATTACTTTGTCAACAAAGGTCTGTCTAGTCAAGGCTATGGTTTTTCTAGTGGTCAAGTATGAATGTGAGAGTTGGACTATAAAGAAAGCTGAGTGCCGAAGACTTGTTGCTTTTGAACTGTGATGTTGGAAAAGACTCTTGAGAGTCCCTTGGACTGCAAAGAGATACAATCAGTCCATCCTAAAGGGGTCAATCCTGGGTGTTCATTGGAAGGACTGAGATTGAAGCTGAAACCCCAAAACTTTGGCCACCTGATGTGAAGAGCTGACTCATTTGAAAAGACCCTGATCCTGGGAAAGATTGAGGGCAGGAGAAGAAGGGGACGACAGAGAATGAGATGGTTTGATGGCATCACCAACCCAATGGACATGGGTTTGGTTAGACTCTGGCAGTTGGTGATGGACAGGGAGGCCTGGCATGCTGCGGTTCACGGGGTCGCAAAGAGTTGGACATGACTGAGCGACTGAACTGAACTGAAAGACTTTGACTATGTGTATGATCATAAATTGTGGAAAACTCTCAATGAGATAGGAATACCAGACCATCTTACTTGTCTCCTGAGAAACCTGTATGTGGGTCAAGAAGCAACAGTTATAACCTTGTGTGGAAAAACCAACAGGTTTAGGATTAAGAAAAGAGTACAAGGCTGTTTGTTGTCACCCTGCTTATTTAATTTATATGCAGACGACGTGTGAATTGTCAGGTTGGATAAGTTACAAGCTGGAATCAAGATTGTTAGGAGAAATATCAACAACCTCAGATATGTGGATGATACCATTCTGTTGGCAGAAAGCGGAGAGGAACTAAAAAGCCTCTTGATGAGGGTAAAGGAGGAGAGTGATAAAGCTGGTTTAAAACTAAATCTATATCATCACACACACCCACACACACACACACACACACATATATATATATAACAAACCAAGATTATGGCATCAGGTCTCATCACTTCATTGCAAATAGAAGGGAAAAGGTGAAAGCAGTAACAGATTTCCTCTTCTTGGGTTCTAAAATCACTGCAGATTGTGACTGCAGGCATGAAATTAGAAGACAACTGCTTCTTGGCAGGAAAGCTATGATGAACTTAGTGTGTTAAAACGCAAAGATATCACTGCTGATAAAGATCCATATAGTCAAGGCTGTGGTCTTTTCAGTAGTTGCATATGGTGGTGAGAGTTAGACCATAGAGACGGCAGAGCGAAAAAGACTTGATGCTTTCTAACTTTGTTACTGAAGAAGACTCTTGAGAGTCCCCTGGACAGCAAGGAGATCAAACTTTTCAGTTATAAAGAAAATCAACCCTGAACACTCACTGACAGGACTGATGCTGAAGCTGAAGCTACAATACTTTGGCCACCTGATGTGAAGAATTAACACATTGGAAAAGACCCTGATGCTGGAAAAGATTGAAGGCAGAAGGAGAAGAAGGCAACAGGAGGTTGACATGGTTGGACAGCATCATTGAGGCAATGTACATGAACTTGGGCAAACTCCAGGTGATGTACATGAACTTGAGCAAACTCCAGGGACAGGGAGACCTGACATGCTACAGTCCATGGGGGCTGTACAACAAAAACATATTACAATTAAAATCTTTGTATCTATTTGCTTACATTGTAACAAAAGCTATATTTTTCCAGTCTATACTTTATATATTATGGACTGTTGCCTGCCAAGTTCCTCTATCCATTGAATTCTCCAGGTAAGAATACTGGAGTGGGTTGCCATGCCTTCTTCTAGGGTATTTCCCAACCCAGGGATAGAACTGTGTCTGTTATGTCTCCTGCGTTGACAGACAGGTTCTTTACCTCTAACGCCACCTGAAAAGAGGGTTATTTCCTTAAAAATACCAATTCATTTTAAAACCCTAAAAAAAACCTTAAATATAATATTAATAAGAATTATGACACCAAAAGACCAAAAAAAAAAAACAAACCCTTAGAATCCCAGTGTTTAAAAAATGTCTAGTAGAGAGTATGTGTTCAATAATATTTTTAAGTGAATGAGTTCTGTATTTTTATAGATTTTTAAAAATATTTTACTTTGCATATTTCATGTAGTTGCTATCTTTACATATGTAAATACAACTTTATGTCCAACTTTTATTTTTTTACCTAACATTCTAATGGAATTAAATCAAGGCAAATTTGTGTAAAAGTGACAGAAAAGCAAATTAATCTGAGATATAAGAAAAGAAGCAATTGCTGGAAAGATATCAAACAACTGAAGGAAATTTTAACCTTCAAATTCTGAAAGTACTAGTGTGTTGCTTAGTCTCAAAGGCTGCTAGGCACTCAAACCATCCCAAGAATCTTTCTGCCATTTTTACTGACTTCTTTCTGCATATCAACTTCTCTCTCTGCCCACTACATTTCCCCAGATGGCAGGAAGTACGCACACCAAAGATCCCAAACATCCCATATCTTGGCTTCTTCCAGCAAAAAGAGCCGATTTATGATCTCTCTGGTGCCACATTTAAAAAAATAACACAAGCAAGAATTCTGATGGATCACGTCCCAGAAGAAGATAGACATCCTTTCTAGAAGAAAGGAAAAGTGCCTGAAAGAGACAGCAATATATGTATTTTAGAGCGTAAAGAATTTTAACTGTTAATTTAAGCTTTTTGTGTATATGTTCTTTAAATGACTATTTAATGAGCATTGTAGTGGATGCCCCAGGATTTGCTCACCCTTTATCCTATTTCTAGACAGAACATTTTTCTAATTTTCCACTATTAAAATTAATATTGTAAGGAATGTCTTTTGCATATTTGTCATTTTTACAGAATTTACTTAGAATATATTTTCTAAAAATATCACTAGGAAATACATAATAAATAATGCATTAAATTTTATTTACATTTTAGCATTGGGCATTATATTTTAAACTTTTATTTAAGTGTGTTCATGTTGATTGTCTCTATTTTTGTTTTCAGGAAAGTGTTTTACCCAGTGTTTCATACTGTGTGTACATTGGACATCAGTAAAATGAACACTGGTTTTATATGAATTGAAAATATTTACTGCATGCTGAAATCTATGTTTATATTCAGCTGTGTGATAGAATAAGCCTAAAAATGTACACAAGTTGCCAAATGAAAGAGCTGTTCAATGAACTGTATTTTAAACAGATAAAACAAAATATAGTAGATTGACTATATGAAATCATTTATATAAGTGAAAAAATCATGAATTCTTTATAGTTAAACCTATATATCAGTTAGAAACTTTTTTTAAAAAAACTGCAAATAAGGAATAACTGAGCAATAACAACTTAAGCCAGATAGAAACTTCTTTTTTCCTCACATAGCAAGAATTCTGGAAGTAGTTGCAGATGTTGGTTCAGCAGTACAGTGCCTGAAGAGCTAGAAGATACACACTTTTCCCTTCCTTTCTACTCAGCTATTTGTGTGTGTGTGTGCGTGTTGGCTTTCATTTTTATGCTTGCTACCTCATAATCACAAAGTTGTGGCTAAAACTCTAGATATCATGCCTTCAAGGAGAGAAGGAAAAAAAAAAAAACAACAACAACAACAAAAGGCAGGGTAAAGGGACCATGGTTCTCTCTTTTTTTTTTATCAGAAAAGAAAATATTTTTCAGAAACTTTCAGTAGACTTCTGTCTGTAACTCATTGGCCAAAACAGTGTTGTGGTCACCTGTGTCTGCAAAGGAGCAGGGATGGCAAGTGTTTTGAGAGGTGGATTGCCATACTGAACAAAATCAAGATTCTGTTGGTTAAGGATCAGAAAGAAAGAGACGTTAGGAAGGCAATTCACAGAGTATTTCCTCACTAAATTCTGTACCATGGAAACCCAGAATAACATCATAATCTTTACTCATGGTACATATGAAAAAAGACTTTTAACATGGTATGGATGACTTTAGGAATTAAGAAACAGAAATAACCACAATCATAACCTTAGATATTAATACAATATGCTCTGTCATATTGAATCTGCTTATTACAGAAAGAGGTTTACACAATTGCTTCCATAATTAGTACACCTAGTGATATATTTTCCTACTGAAACACTAGTATTACTTCTTCAAAGGTAATCCTACATAGTAAGCATCTAGAATTCACTCAGCTGGCAATGGCTGTTTCCTACATGGCTAAACAAATCTGGAAAAATTCTGAAGCTGATGAACTGGTTACATCAGGCATTCTGAAGCCTTCTGTAAAGTGCTAAGTCTACATCCTTAAGTAGAAAGAATCAGCTGTGAGAAGCTTAACCTTAAAACAAAGCTTTTGTATTTGAAAGGAGTGGTGACTCAAAGCCTAGCACTGTTCTGAAACATTATTTGTTTCTCAATCCACACTAATCCCTTCTCACTATCAGAATCTTGGAGCATAGAAGGAAGGCTTTGTAAATAGTTCACAGTCATACTTGCTAAATTAATTTATTAGAACCCTAGTTATTCCCTTTCGGAGAAGGCAATAGCAAGCCACTCCAGTACTCTTGCCTAGAAAATCCCATGGATGGAGGAGCCTGGTAGGCTGTAGTCCATGGGGTCGCTAGAAGTCGGATGCGACTGAGCGACTTCACTTACACTTTTCGCTTTCACACAATGGAGAAGGAAATGGCAACCCACTCCAGTGTTCTTGCCTGGAGAATCCCAGGGACGGGGGAGCCTGTTGGGCTCCTGTCTATGGGGTCGCACAGAGTCGGACACGACTGAAGCGACTTAGCAGCAGCAGCAGCAGTTATTCCCTTTAGAGGCATTCCTGGTGGCTCAGTGGTTAAGAATCTGCCTGCCAATGCAGGAGATGCAGGTCAATCCTTGGGTCAAGAAGCACCCCTGGAAAAGGAAATGGCAACTCACTCCAGTATTCTTGCCTGGGAAATCCCATGGACAGAGGAGCCTGCTGGGTTATAAGCCATGGAGTCACAAAAATGTCAGACATGACTTAACAACTAAATAAGTAACTCCCTTTAGTTAAATATAACATAAAAATGGGAGAAAGGTACTCTTCTCCTCTCAGTTACACAGTATTTATGAGGATCACAGTGATTCTAGTATAGCGGGTGGCAGCAGTGACTAGATGATGCAGAGATGCTTGAGAGAAGTCACATTCCCTGGCAGGAGTACCTGCACGTCAGTGTAGATGGCAATGCCAAGTGCCAGAGGAAGGCCAAGGAGCGATGGCTGCACCCAGCTTAAGCGACATGGATCAAAGTGGAGTCTAGCATAAGGAACTGTGATACTCAGCTGGGGATGGAGGTGGGAGTGCAGGGGCACCACCACGTGGGCAAGGCCGCCTCCAGTAGATGGAGCTACAGTTTGAGAGGCAAGAATTGGAGCATACTGATAAGGAAAGTAATCATGTTTGTTTCTGAGTGAGTATCTTTTCCTAGCAATTCTTATGGTTACATTTTCAGTAGCCACCAAGTTTTATTTTTATCTTGACTTCTTTCCGCCATTTTAAAGTGAAAACCATTCCTAAGCTCTTACGCTATACAAAAACAGACAGCTGTAGGTGCTGACCCTTGTTCTAAAAGTATAAATAAACTCATTTTATCTCTGTAAGAATTTAATAGCATGGTTATAATCTTTATCAGATATATGAGTTAACTGAAGTCCAGAGAGACATATGTTCTTATCAGAGGACATAGTGTGTGGTAAAACCAGTATTCACACAAAAGTATATGTCTGACTTTAAATTCCATGTTCTTCCGATACATGGACATTTGTATTAATTGCCAGTAGTTTCCAAGAGCACTGTGCTGAGATTGCTCTGTGCATCAGGATGTGTTCCAGCTCAGCAGGAAGTAGTCCAGCGATGAATTTATGTCTTCCATGAGTATGGGATGCAAGAGTGGAGGCATATGCTCTATGTAGTAATTTCTCCATCATTTTCATTTCTATTCTGATAACTCTTTCCTGCAGCAACAAAAGGATCGGCCTCACACCTAACTGAAGAAGGAGAGTTGACCATAGACTAAT
Organism: Cephalophus harveyi; assembly: GCA_006410635.1. Taxonomy (NCBI): domain Eukaryota; kingdom Metazoa; phylum Chordata; class Mammalia; order Artiodactyla; family Bovidae; genus Cephalophus; species Cephalophus harveyi. Next base: position 51,154 of record SJYT01020741.1, on the reverse strand, counting down.
AATGGAATATGGTTCATAGAACAAGGGCTTCCCAGGCAGCTCAGTGGTAAAGAATCTGCCTGTCAGTGCAGGAGACGTGGGCTTGATTCCTGGGTCAGGAAGATCCCCTGGGGAAGGAAAAGGCAACCCACTCCAGTATTCTTGCCTGGGTAATTTCACAGACAGAGGAGCCTGGCGGACTACAGTCCATGGTGTTGCAAAGAGTTGGACTCGACTTATCAACTAAACAACAGCAACAACAGAAGTATGCATGGCCTAATATATCAAAAGGTCATTTTGTCACATTGGTGATGGCCTTGCTCTGCTCTCTCCTGTAGGGCAATCCTCCTCCTTCCTGAATCATTGCCAGTACAAGAGATTAAAGTGAACCAAAAGGCTGAAGTTCTTGCTCAACTCATGTCCATGTCCATGGGGACAGACTTCAGCATTTTCCAGTTTGTGGTTTCCTTCTACAGTGAAAATGACTAGAGAGTAGAACATATTAGGCCACAGGGAATTATGCCTAAAAAGTTGTTAACGGCATTGACTTAATCAGTGCCAGCAGGAGAATCAACAGATGATAACATTTGTCCCACTTTACATGGGAGAAACTGGAGAAGGAAATGGCAACCCACTCCAGTATTCTGCCGGGAAAATTCCTTGGACAGAGGAGCCTGGCAGGGGCCACAAAGACTTGGACATGATTCAGTGACTCTCACTCACATGGGAGAAAACTAAACTCAGATTTCTGTGTGCAGAACTCATTGATATTATGGCTATGACAGGCAAGTGTCATGCTGTATAATTTTCTATTACCATAGTTACAAATTACCATAAGTTTAATGTCTTTAAGGAATAACTATGTATTATCTTAAGAGTTTCTATGGTTAGAAAGCCAGGTGGGCTTATTTAGGTATTCTGCTGAGAGTCTAACAGGGCTTGTGGGCTGGCTGGGTTCTTAGCTAAAAAGCTCTGAGGAAGGATCCTTTTGCAATCTCATTCAGGTTTTTGGAATAATTTGGTGTTTTTATTACCATAAGTTTAATGTCTTTAAGGAATAACTATGTATTATCTTAAGAGTTTCTATGGTTAGAAAGCCAGGTGGGCTTCGTTAGGTATTCTGCTGAGAGTCTAACAGGGCTTGTGGGCTGGCTGGGTTTTTAGCTAAAAAGCTCTGAGGAAGGATCCTTTTGCAATCTCATTCAGGTTTTTGGAATAATTTGGTGTTTTGAGGTTGTAGGACTGAGGTTCTTGTTTCTTTGACATGTTGCTTCCTCCATCTTTAAGCCAGTAATGGCATTTCAAAATTTTCTTATCTTTTGAATCTTTCTTACTTCTGTCACATCTCTCTGATGTGCTCTTGTGATTTGAAGAGCTTACGTGATTATACTGAGGCTACCAGATAATCCAAAACAATCTATCTTGAGGTCAACAGATCTATTACCTTAATTATAATGTAAATCCCCTTTTGCCATGTAACATAGTAAATTTGCAAGTGTAATATGCAAAGGCCAATATGTAATATGTAAAGGCCAATATGGGCCAAAATTCTGCCTAACATACATGTTTATACAACATGAACATCTTTTAAAATGACACAGATTAACATATAGCATAATTATCTTCTAAATTTTCAATATTCATGGACAATAACTATGCTTTGAATATGTTATCTGGCCACTTAGAGAAATAGAAAGTGAAATAGAAATAGAAATACATATCCAAATTTTCTTTGGATAATGTATGATTTGAGATATATCATTTACTCTTTCAGTGCTTCTGTATTTTTATTGTAAAACGTGAATAATACATTTTATCAGATCTAACCTATTGAACTTATGTAAGCAACACAGAAATAATAATGGTAAACAGAGTATTTCAGTAATTTATTATCTGTCTTTGATTTCTCATCCCTGAGATTAGATTAGAATCATTACTCTTCATTGAAAAAAAAGGGAAGAAAAGTCAGTGCTTAGAAGAATGCATATTTAGAATTATTTAACTCTAATGATCTTTGAGAATCTTATAGAAAAATCCATATGGTGTGTGCAAGTGCAAATAGAAAAAAAGATGAGAAATCTATTTTTTTTCATGTTTTATTATGCCAAGAGATAATGCAGTCCTTGCTCTGAAATCTCATCTGTCACACTGTGCTCTATAAAGTGACAGGACACGATGTGACATGTTGATGAGACCCAATGTGGCACAGGGCATGGTTTGTGGTCTGTGTGTAGGCATAGATAATTACAAAAATCCTGGAAAAGGGCAGTTTGGGAAGGATTTAATGAAGAATTACTGTGATAGATACATAAAAGATAGGAATGAGCCTATCTTTAAAAAATAAAACATACAGAATATTCAGCGATTTCCCCCGACCCCCAAATTGTATAATCATCTGCTTGGCATTTAAACTTCATATATGATTAAGACTGCAACCCTCATACTATAGCCTTCCCTTGTAAGAGGAGAATATGGTGATATGAAGTAATTGAATTTTGTTCTGACCCTCTTTGGCCTCTTTGCAGAAGCAATTTGTGAATTATTTAGGAAAAAAGGAAAAGGATATTTGCCTCAAGAGAGAAATGCTGGGTGCAAAGAAGAATTTAGTTCAGTGGTGCTGTCTCTTAGAATACATCTGCTTTCCCAGCTTGAAATGAAAATCGAAATGGAAATTTCTATTCATCCTTATGCATTAACAAGATCCTTTCCTTTTGCTGCCATGCTTCATATGTCCTCAACAAGACCAACAGCAGATCTAAAACTTTACAAATCACGCTGAGGCCTTTGTTATTAAAATGACAATCTATGACTGAACCAATACAAGAGTAACCCCACTGTAAATAAATTTGGCATGAATATTTGGACTTCTCAAGTAGAAACTAAAACAAATTAAGATCAGTGTTAATCTAAGCATTTCTGTTGAGTTTTGTCTCTTTATATTTGTAGAACTTTTAAAAAGAACTATAGCTTATAGACATGAGAATAGTGGTGAAATGAGTAGAACATATTCCTTTTTTTATTTTTCCCTTTTGTCTCTTTCTTTGGATTTAAAGTACTTTTTTACATTTTGATTACATAACTTAATGTCTGAAAGAATAAAAAATGACAATATTATCACTGAACCTTAAAATACATCATGAATGTGTCTTCAGAACACCATTCTCCAAAGATTACAGATACACTACTTTTTATTGCCATCAACGGTATTGGCATATATGTGACAGCCAAAGGGTCAGACTGAAAGTGATTTAATAAAGAAATTCAAAACTAATGTAAAAAATGAAATTGCAAACCAACTGTCACAGCTTTAGAGAGTTGAGGGGCTGGTATGAGATGTTTTGTTTTATCTAAAGCTTTGATTGGCCTGCCAACATGCATTTGTGCTGTCACTCTGAGGACGCTCCTAGTATCGCACTGAAGTGGCAGGCAGCTCTTGATTGATGAGTGTTTGCATCCATTTTATTATTTGTTGCATATTTCTTCCCTGACATGTTTAACAGGAAAAAATTCACACAAGAACTTTTATAATTATGTGAGCCAACCCACTTCAGAATTCTATTTCAGTGAGTTTAAGAAATGGCAGCAAAAACAAACAGGTACACAAACACAACAGTTTATATGGAAAAATATGAGGAAGATAATGCCAGTTCCAGACCATCATTCATATAGTTTTGTTGAAGAAAGTGGGGACAAAGAATCTACTACCAAAAATAAAAAAGTTATAAATAAACCAGACTTGGCTAAAAACTTTCTGAAATCATTTCTATGTATTTGGTATTAAGTTATTTTGCTATTTCCTCATTGCAAATTTCATTTGGAAATAGCAAAGGACCTCAAGACTGAGGCTTTGTAGCATTTGATTCTCTAAATATTAGTTAGCTATGTTCAGAACCTACAGTGGACTCATGATCAATGATTTGGCATCCTCATTTCATGAGGCATTGCCGGTTTGCACAGTTTAATGCCTTAAGCCTGAGGGTGGCTCAAGGCATAAGTTGGAACATCCATGCCAGCTTCAACTTGGTCTTTCATTGTGCTTCCTGCCTGAACAGAATGCATGTAAAATATATTTGCCCCTTGATTTCTCTCCCCTATTATAATAGTGCAGGCTTTGTGTGTATTAGAACTGTTGTGTTTCAGTTGAAGAAAAAAAAAGCAACTAAAACTGGCTTAAATGATACATAAAAAAGTAATGTGTTTTGCTTCTTTGCATTTTGTTTTTACAATCGCACTATCCAAGATTGGGCAGAAATCAGGACTGACTTGCTTTCACTGTCATCCTGCTTGCCTTGTGTAGGGTCAGCCACATCTTCAGACTGCCTTCTCTCAGAGTGGCAAAATGACTGCTTGGATTTACACTTCACATGCACTCACCCACTGTCAAGAATTAGACACGAAGCTAGCGTTTTTTCTCAGAATCTACCAGAAAATTTAGCTGTCTGTAATCAAGTCAGATGTTCTTTCTTGAGCAAATATAAAAAGCATGGTTGACAATCCCCAAATACTAAACACAAAATAAATCTGATTTATGGGATTTTTAAGACTTATGAGTTGATTGGTGTTTTATTAAGCTTGATGAAGAAGTTTTTGTGGGAACTGAATTGATTAGTATTAAAAGTCTTCCTGAATGCATTATATACTTAATAGATGAAGTAGAAAAAAGAAGTGTGATAAACAAGGAGGGGGCAATTGGAGGTGAATGCAAGGTAATCACTCCTTTTTCAATACCTCTGTACATGCATCTGTGATGCACTTAAAAATAGCTACCATATCAAGCACTCATTCTAAACCCGATGCTAGGTTCTTTATAAATATTATTTCATATTGTGCAATAATGTTATTTTGAATGAGGTGGTGCAAGCAGTAAAGAATCCGCCGGCCAATGCAAGAGATGCTAGAGACTGGTTCAATCCCTGGGTTGAAAGATCCCTGGAAAAAGAAATGGCAACTCACTCCACTATTCTTGCCTGGAAAATCCCATGTACAGAGGAAGCTGGCAGGCTACAGTCTATGGGGTCACAAAGAGTCGGGCACGACTGAGCTCACACACGTGCATATTATCTTTATTTAGCACATGAGGAAACTGGTTTCAGAGAGATTAAGTAACTTTTCCAAGATCATTGGTAGAAAGTGATGAAGGATAATTTGAATTTGTATTTTCTAATTTCAAAGTTCACGGTTATAACTACTACGTTATTAGTGTGCTCACATACTTTTAGTTTGCAGGTCAGTCTCTTATTATTGTTAATGCCCTAAGTCAAAGATCTTTCTGCATCATTCACTACCATATCTTCAGTGCCTAGAATAGATCCTGGTTTATAGTAGATGCTTACTTAATATTTAAACCTTGCTAATTACTTAATTATATCCCTTTGGCCAGAAAAATGACATTTCATGATTAGTTTAGGGCAACCTTGGTATTGATAGCTATATAGGAGGGAAGGAATGGAATTTTCCATAAGAAAAAATAACTACAATGTCTACTACAATCCTTGAGAGGAAATTCTGTTTTTGAAATTGGCATGAACTTTTAATAGCTATGTAACTGAAATGTGATTTTTTGATCCTCTGTTCCCTCATTTAAAAAATTATTGTAATTTATAGTGCTATATCATTGTATTATTGTAAGTTACTGAGATGATTAAATAAAGTAACATATATGTCAGTTATGCTATCATCTGCTGAGAGTAAACATCCACTGAATATTAAATATTATCTTATTGCTATTACCTTCCTTCAACTTCATCACCATCCTTATCATCATCATCATCACCATCATCATCATCGTCATCCTCACTATCAGCTCAAAGTAGTTCATATATGTATATCTTGAAGGATGCCATTTTTAACATGTATTTCAAGTGTAAGATGGTCCTTAATAGCATCAGTAATCTGAATCATTTAGATAAGTATGCCCAAGAAGAATATTTGGGCTTATTTGTCCTAAAACAGTTACTCTCTAGAGAATGTTCTCATCACAAGTCATTTAAAATACTATATAATGAGGGCTTTGCAGAAGCAACACAAATAACTTAAAGGATGCTTTTTATATCCAAAGAGAATATATTGTATTCTGACTTAGGAGACCCAGGTAGCTGAAACAAATTACCTAATTTTTCAGTTTCTGGAAAGTTAGGCTCTAAGAATTCTCTAAAATACATTTCATTAGGCATATTTAATGAAATTTTAATCCTACTCCACATGACTGATCTTAAATACGTCTGTACTTCAGAAATTTTTTTAAATCAATCTTCATACTATGAAATGTAACTGAAGATACCTGACATTGGTAGCTATTTGTCACATATAATCTGACAGTATTAGCTGTTGTTTAATGGGTATGACATTTGTTTTTCCTAAATTTTTTGATCATTACGTATTTTCATAGTGATAGCATCTTCCGATCTTAAAAACATAAAATGTAATAAATTAATGTGTATGTATACACACACACTACTTAGGAATGCTTTTTAAATACTCATATGACAAAGTTAGCGCAAGTAGTTTTATTTTACAATGGAGAAAAATATAAATTTCTGACTATTAAGTAATTTATTTAAGGTCACCCATAGAGTACGTGAAGACCACAGATATCAGTTCAGGTAAGCCTTTACACTAAAGTCTGGTATTTTGGTTTCTTTTCCAATATAGATATCACTATTGCATGTGCACATTGTTGCACTAGATTGGGAGATATACAGAAGCAGATTCTTTTTCTTGATTTCTTTTTACTTCTCAAAATATTCACTATATTTATCAGAATATACATCCTGAATATTTAAAAAAAGATTAATTGATAAAAAAAGAAGCCCAAAAGCAAGTACAGAAGGTGTACATTGTATGCCAGTATTCTTGCCTGGAGAATTCCTTGGACAGAGGAGCCTGGTGGGCTACACAAGGGGGTGCAAAGAGTCAGGCACGCGTGCACGCCCGCTAAGTCGCTTCAGTCATGTCCGACTCTGCGCAACCCTAGGGACAGCAGGCCACCAGGCTCTGCCGTCCATAGGCTTCTCTAGGCAAGAATACTGGAGTGGGTCGCCAGTTCCTTCTCCATAATGGTCTATTAGTAAGTAAAAGTAAAAAGTCGCTCAGGCGTGCCCAACTCTGCGACTCCATGGACTGCAGCCTACCAGCTCCTCAGTCCACGGAATTTTCCAGGCAAGAGCACTGGAGTGGGTTGTCATTTCCTTCTCCAAAAGAGTCAGGCAGGACTTAGCAACTGAACAACAACAACAACAAAAAATGTAGAATTTGGAAGGAGAACAAGTCTGTAGAGGAGACCCTAGCCACCTAAAGGAATGTCCTAAAAGGGAAATAATACATACGGCTTTACTCTCCCTTTCTTCTACCCGATCTTTTGTCAGGGCAGACAGGTTATTTATATGGTCCATAGAGGCCAATCTACTGGGGCAGAAAAGTAAATCTGGAGGTTCAAGGAGAATACTAAGCACATAGCTCTTTGTGTATAGTTGAGTGAAACAATGAGATTACACATGTAAATGTGCCTGGTAAACTATCAACTGAAGTAAATAGAAGCATTTGTTATTTCATATTATTTGAAAGCTTAAAAATGATAGATAATTGATTGAATCAGAGTGCAATGCTTTGTATATATATAAAAAAAGCTTGTCCAGCTAAAAAACAAAATTTTAGTTCTAGCTCTATTATATTTTCCAGAACAATATAGTAGTTCAAAATATCTAATTTTTTTAAAAAAATTCCTTATTGAACTTGACTCACAATTAATTTTTAAAAATCACACAGAAAACAAAAATTACATTTGGACTGCAAATACATTCAGCTCATTCTGTTTTAAAGTCCTTCCCACCTACTTCAACAATCCTTTATCTGTGCTAACAGGACACAAACAAACACATTCTTATAAAGTTAAGATAAATAAGAAAACGAAATGACTCAGAATTTTACACTTAGAAGAAATCAAAGACCATTAAGTTCTCCATCTTTTATCTACAAATGAAAAAAGTGACTTGTCCCAAGTCATGGAACTACCAGAGGGAACTGAAGGTGAAGGCTCTGACTTCCTGCATGGGGCTCTTTTCATTGGTCCACCTTCATTCAGCTACTTTCACTGGAGAGTGCCAATTTACTTGGGCATCACAGATTGTTTTTTTAAAAATTGGAGACTGTTAATACTGATTTCTTTTTAGAATTTTTCAAACGACTTTTTTTTTTTAAGTATTTCAAAAACTAAATTTAATTTAGAGAATTGATTATAGGCCGACCTTGTTTTTTTTTAATTTAAATTTATTTTTTTTAATTAGAGGCTAATTACTTTACAATATTGTATTGGTTTTGCCATACATCAACATGACTCCTCTATGGGTGCACTCGTGTTGCCCATCCTGAACCCCCCTCCTACCTCCCTCCCCGTTTCCATTCCTTTGGGTCATCCCAGTGCACCAGCCCCGAGCATCCTGTGTCCTGCATCGAATGGTGTGTCACTCCATTGGCCCCCAGAACTAGTTCAAGTTATATAACAGTCTAGGTAAGGGTTCTGCTTTCTTCTGTGCTCCACTTCATGCTTTTTAATATTAAATCAAACAAAAATGTTGACCATCCATAGATAGGAGGAGAAGATTTTACTAAAGCCTCTAAACAACTAAATATTATTTAATCAATTGATTATCAAGCATTTATCCATCCCTTCATCATTTACTCAATTTCTGTCAAATCAGTGGAGATATAATAAGGAATGAGATATAATTTCTGACCTCAGATGGTTCACAGTCTAGTGGATAGTACAGTGAAGCAAACTGATAAGACCATAGGGTTATATTTGATCTTTGGGGTAAGCATTGAATATCATGAAAGCACTCACTATGCACCAGTGTCTAAGTGCTGCTGCTGCTGCTGCTGCTAAGTCGCTTCAGTCGTGTCCGACTCTGTGCGACTCCAGAGACGGCAGCCCACCAGGCTCCTCCGTCCCTGGGATTCTCCAGGCAAGAACACTGGAGTGGGTTGCTATTTCCTTCTCCAATGCATGAAAGTGAAAAATGAAAGTGAAGTCACTCAGTCGTGTCCGACTCCTAGCGACCCCATGGACTGCAGCCTACCAGGTTCCTCCGCCCATGGGATTTGCCAGGCAAGAGTACTGGAGTGGGGTGCCATTGCCTTCTCCAGTGTCTTAAGTAGATCACATGTATTAGCTCAACTAATATTTGCATGTGTCTGATAGATTGATATTATTGTTTTCTTCATCATAAACATTATACAATTGAAATCCAAAGAGATTAAGTAAATTTCTCAATAGTTGTATAGTTACCAAATCAGGGTTTAAAACTTCTAAGATTTCTGAAAAAAATCCAAGCTCACCCCCATGCAATCAAAGTAACTGTGTTTACTATTACATCTCACAAGATTCTACAATATATTGGTGTACATGTACCATATTACTATTAGATTCTCAGCCACTCAGAGACAGGAACCATATTTCATGTATCTGGGACTTACCTACACTTTCTAGCATCATGTTTTGGAAATAACTGCTTTAGAAACAAGTTAAGGAGTAAATGACCATTCTCTTTACAAACATAATTAAGAAAATAAATGAATAATATAAATATAAAGAATCAGACAAACACACTGGGCCAAATTTGCAAATTCATTTTGTAATAGAAAAAAGTAGGCTTTTATCATAATGCAAGATGATCTCAATGCTCAAAGAATAATCCTGTTCTATTGTTAAATCAAATAGGGACGTCTAATTAGCTAAGCACAGATTTTTCTTTCTTTTTTTCCTCCCCCAGAAACCCATTCAATTTTTAAAATATTCAAAATTCCTAAACGAAACAATTTTAATCATCTATCTGTAAGTTGGTAGCATTATAGGAAATTGACAGCCTGGAATCAGAGTTAAACACCCTTTTAATTCTTCTTGCTCCTAATTTGTATCATTAGCATATCTTAGTCTGTCAAAGTAATCAAAGCCATCAGTGGGGGAGAAAAGGTGACTTGTATGTATGACTATCATGTATTTATTAATATGATTATTTAAATCATTTAGTTGGTAAGAACATGTTTGTAATGAGTACAGTTGCTGACCATGTATATATTAGCCTCTTTGCATCATGGCAAAGGTCCCATCTGCAAGTAAGCAAGCTGTAACTAGTATCATGGAGTGATAACACAGCTCTGAGTAGTGTGTGTTCTTGCATTCTGAGGACATTCATGGCCTTTGTGTAAGACATAAGCAAGCTAACGAAATCAAATTAAAGCTTCCAGGATAGCATCTCTTATTTCATTATTTTCTAAATAGAATAATGTGAGACCTTGTAGGCGTATTATTTAGAATGAAAAACCGTTTCACCCTGAGCGTGCACACATGATGCACCTTAAATGTTGACATAAAATGTTTCTCTTCTACTTAATAAGTGTCTTTCTCAGCTATTACCTTCCAGGGGCTACAATGTAGAGGTGAAGAGGAGGCTCTCTTTATATAACACCAAATGGGGGACTATAAACATTTACCTGCCTTACTCTCTCCCCTGCTTCTTGTGGCATGCGTGTGGCTTTATGCTACCACTGCAAATCTTCTGATATGACAAACTGAGTTTGACCAGTGTCAGTCACTAAAATTATAAGAACACTTTAAAGAAACTAACATTTTCTTTCGGGTCTTTAGCATGGACTACTTTTTCTTCTTTTTCCTGTCCATTGCTTGATTTCCAGCAACAGAAAAATATACATATGCATGCATATGTGTATAAACTATACATATGAAAATATGAATATATAGTTATATTCATAGATGAGAAACACACACTTACCCATTTAGAATTCCCTAGGAGGAAAAACTTAACTTAATAGAATGCAGTGTTTTATTTTTAGTTTTGAGAAAGTATTCATTAAGGGTAAAACAGGAAAGACGATCAAAGCACATGAAAGAGAAACTGTATTCTTTGTACTTTCCTTGTTGTCTTGACTGAAATTTAGTCCTCTTCACCTCTTGCCCCACTGGATTCACTAACCTCCAATTTTCTTCTCCCTATTGTGCTAAACTAAAAAATGTGCCTAGAAACTAAAGAATAAGGTTGCCTGTGACTTGTATATGTTTGGAATAGGGAATTACCATAGCTAAGTTTTCTCAGATACTTTTGAATTATTTTTTCCCCTCAAGGAAAGGGAATCTTTCCTTTTCTTGTTTCTTTTCTCCTCCTGTTTTCATTGTCAATTTAGAAAATGCCTGAAATAGTCACTGTGAAAACACTGGGTGGCAGTCCCTCTCCCTTCCAGCCACCAGCACAGGAATGGACTGTCACCGTGGGTACTTGAGCTATATAACATCGTATTATTTCCCTGCCTTTGCTTACTGCACTGAAACTCCAAACTCTGCCGAAGCCCAGTGTTTCAGTGGAGACAGGGCGGTGCAGAGTGGCAGAAATAACAGGTTTTCTTAAAAGCATGTGTCACAAAGCAAAACCATGAGATTTCCTAGGTCAGCCAAAACATGAAAACTGGAAGTGAAAAATATCCTGTTCAGTGATCCAGTCAATGGGATTAAATCACAAAAATCCCAGCAGTTGTTTTCAGTAATCTCACCCCTGATTTTCTGAGTACAGATATATATCTTGTGATCCAGTATCTTTTTCTCCATTCCACATCTAGTTCCGTGTACCGTCGTCATTTATTTATACGAGTTTCCTGTCATCAAAGCATCTGTAAAGGCTAACTAGCATCTGGAGTTTTCTGCCATACTCTTGTTACTTCCCTTTTACTCTCTAAATGCCCCTCCCCCAGCCCCATTAAAGACAAGGGTTTGCATTAAGGAACTCCGAAAAACACACAGTACAGCCTGCCCGCTGGGACTCGGCAGTGTCCCAGCACAGGGCCCAGGAATCAGCTTCTTGCTAAAGTCCCGAACATTGCTGGATGGAAGAATAAAGATTTTTTTCTTCTCTCAATTTTTAAAGATTAAAAATGACAATGCAAGACATTCTGAAAGTAATTAAATAGACAACGTCTAACACTATATCTATTAATATATTGTAAGTAAAAAAAAAAAAAGAAAATAATTCCCCTAATGCAACTTTGTAAATCAAGTATACTTCAATTTTAAAAATCCCACATAGTGTATCTTATGTAAGATATTTAATTAAAATAGCCCAAAACATTTAAAGGTCCAGAGATTCTACTAGGAAGAAGTGGGTACTTTAGGCATCATGAAATACTGTACATAAATGGGAGCTAAATATCTTTATCTATATTTCTGTGTCCAGTGTTTTTTTTTACTGTTAATGTTATGCCACTAATAGCCTAAAAATAAAAGTAAACAAACAGAAAAGCAAATAAATAAATTCAAAAAAGCAAAAGCATGTTTTCTAGCCAAATAAATTCACCACAAAGAGGTCCATGTCTCATAAAATTTATCAATTTAAGTGTCAACATCCCTAAAAGAGTTAACAGGAGAAATATTTCTCCAGTGTTAGTTGCTGCAAAGTTAAATAACACAAATGAGTTGAAAAATTAAAGTATAGTCTCCAAAATCATGGCTAGCAGTCAGAAAAGGAATGTAAGAATTTATGATTCAAGTAATTATCAAAGCAATAAGAATTTATTAATTTTTTTTTTCTTTTAACAAATACTTATTGAGTATCTTCTATGTTTTAGATTTTGGTGTGGTTTCTGGAGATTTCAGTGGTGCACAAAACAGAGGAAGCTGAATTCCTGGGACATACTCCCGATACATCAAGCACCAGTCTCTAATTCTAAGTTAGAAGGTGAGTTAATCGTTTCTTATACTTTGTTAAATTGTCTAGTACCTTACCTTGTCATCAGAGGTGCTCACATTCTGGTGTAAAAATAATTGCTAAGTCTCTGACAAAGAGAAGCATGCTTGTAAAAGGCAGTATGCTTGCATGTAAAATGATCAGTCAAAAGATTATTTTTAAATACACAGTTATAAAGGAAAACTGTATTAAAGTCTGTTATTGTAATATTATTTATAGTGTGCAGCATTTTGATAGCACATTTCTAGAGTCATTAATACTTTGCTTATTCCCCTGCCTACAACTGAACTTAAATATTTATAATAATATACACATAAATTCTAACATCTTACTTTTACCAGAAATTCAATATTGAAGTTTTTATATATAAAGTGGAAAATCTTGCCCATGTGACTCATACATTGTGCCTGTGACTTTAATGCCTTTAACAAGACAGCCTAATGGCCCATTATTGTTTTTAACATGCCACCTTAAAATAACCTTTCTGCGAAGTTTCTGACATATTTTATCTTAGCCTCCATTTATTTCATTTATATTGACCCCGGTCCCTTTAAAATAGCTGGTTTTTGAGAAACATTGGAGTAAGCATACCATTTCTGCAAAGACTTTTGGATTCTTCCAGTAATTCCACGTTGATGCTGTTTAGTTTTATGGGTAGCAATCTGCTCTTCTTTTGGAATCTGTCAAGATCAGAAAAATACACATTAATCATTTACTATAGGAGCCTGTACTGCTCCAAATGTCCCCTATTTCAAGATGACAATTGGACACTTATCAGGAATTACTCACGTCCTCACAAGTGAGGAGCTAGTTATACAGTGTTAACCGTGAACTGTACCTTCTCATCAAATGCTGTTCTTAGTGACCCCAGGATGGACTTCTATAGGTTCTCATGAAAGTACAGGGCTGTCACATAAAATGTACTTTGCTTATGATATACTATAGGGACTCTTTCACTTCCAGACTGAGTCTAAACCCAGACTAAGTTCTAAAGGAGCAGTGCAGCTTTTCAAGATCCCTTGGGTCAAGAGCAGTGCCACCTGCCAAAGACCTCTTCAGACTGAAAGTGAGCCTGGCAGTGGAGGAGGCTGGGAAATTATGGTTCTAAGCTGGACAAATGATGTTGTGGAAGTTCTGCGACAGACTAATCTAGTTTATCCCTCAAAGATGTGAAAACACCTCTTTGACTGTTTGATATTGTGTGAAGATGCACCCCATGAATCATTAACCATTATTTCTAGAATAATTTTCACCAACTGAATGTCTTTACCACTACCTTTGAGACTCTTATCTTCTATTACATCCTAACCTAGGTTCATAGCCTTTTAATTTCTCATGCTATCTCTAGCAGGTAGCATTATCAATCAGGGGGCAACACTTCCACATTGCTCTTGGAAATGCAAAACACAGAGTCAGCTATTTAGAATGCAAATATTGCTTTTCTAAAATATACCATAAGGGAATCACTCTTAGCATACAAGCCTAGCAAAACACTCAAAAGAAATATGTATATCATTTCTTATTTCTGGATCATACTGTCTCTGAAAGTACACAGTTTTCTATTCTTCAAATTGGGCCTCATTTTCTCCCCAAGATTACTAGGTTTTGCATAGTATGACTTCTATCCACATATCCAGATATATGTTTCAGTTTGAGAGAGAGAGAAAAAGAACAAAGACTTAACACATCTATTTACTTCACACCTATTTTCAGATTTCATTCACATCTATTTCATTCTATTCAACATCAAGAGTTTCAAACTGGAAAGTAAAGATTAAACATGTAGTAAAAGATAAATTACAACATGGAGTGATAATCAAGTGTTAAATTAAAATATTAAATGAAAAAATCCCAAACACATGAACATTTTTGTAATGTGAATTCAAGTTTGTAGTCAAATATGCACATAAATAAAGTGTGAGAGGTAAAAGAAATAAAGGTTATGAAAGACATTAGAACTTTGGGTCTTTACAAATTCCTTTGGATGTTTGTTGTTCAGTTGCTCAGTTGTGTCCGACTCTTTGCAGCCCCATGGACTGCAGCATGCCAGACTTCTCTGTCCTTCACTATCTCCTGGAATTTGCTCAGACTCATGTCCATTGAGTTGGTGATGGCATCCAACCATTTTGTCCTGTCATCCCTTTCTCCTCCTGCCTTCAGCCTTACCCAGCATCAGGGTCTTCTCCAATGAGTCAGCTCTTTGTATCAGTTGGCCAAAGTATTGGGGCTTCAGCATCAGTCCTTCCAGTGAATATTCAGGATTGATTTCCTTTAGGACTTCCCTTGTGACTCAGCTGGTAAGGAATCCGCCTGCCATGTGGGAGATCTGGGTTCGATCCCTGCGTTGGGAAGATCCCCTGGAGAACGGAAAGGCTACCCTCTCCAGTTTTCTGGCCTGGAGAATTCCATGGGGTCACAAAAAGTTGGACACAACTGAGTGACTTTCACTTCACTCCTTTAGGATTGACTGGTTTGATTTCCTTGCAGTCCAAGGGACTCTCAAGAGTCTTCTCCAACACCACAGTTCAAAAGCATCAGTTCTTCATT
>SJYT01020741.1:0-13481 GCA_006410635.1 Cephalophus harveyi | reverse complement strand
GAGGATGAGATGGCTGGATGGCATCACGGACTCAATGAACGTGAGTCTGAGTGAACTCCGGGAGATGGTGATGAACAGGGAGGCCTGGCGTGCTGCGATTCATGGGGTCGCAAGGAGTCGGACACGACTGAGCGACTGAACTGATCTGATTCTGCAGATAAGGAAACAGAGATAAAGTACTTTAAAATAGTAAAACAGGGTAAACTTTTTTCCAGGATTGCATAGCTCTTAGGTGGAAGAGAAAGAATTGAAACCCAGGCAGTTTGACTATGAAATCTATGCTCTTACATACCATAATATGCTACCTACAAGTTAGGACTAAATTAATATGAAGAAGCTGGATAATTTTTAAAGCTGAAGAGGATATTTTGAAGTAGGATTTTTAGTCGTTGGATACATATTGGATTGGAAGTATAAAGGAGAGGAAATTGTTTTTGCAGATTCCTGGCATAAAGTACTTAGCTAAATAAAGGTGCCATTTACCGAATGGGGAATGCTGAAGATAAACCGTTTTGGGGAAGGAGAAAATTTTGGACTTTACTTTGAGATGAGCAAATATTCATATATAATATGTGTATTCATCTATGTAGAAATATTAAATAGACACCTGGAGTTTGAGTCTTAGAGTACACAGAGATAGTCTGGATTGGAGACACCAGTGTGTGGTGGGATATATTTAGCATTGGAGGTCATGGCAGTAGATAAGGTAGCTTAGCAAGAAAAGAAGTCAGAAACTTGCTGCTGAGATGTGCCAGTGTTTAAGGTTTGGACAAAGATTTCTGTAACACAAACACAGACCAATTACTTCCCCCTAATAAATAATGATCATTATAATAGTATGCATATGATTGACTCATTTTATACATTTTTTATTATATTGATTATAATCCATTACCATCATTATTTGTTTTAATGTTCAAATCATTCCAGATTTGGGAGTCTCTTAAAGCTGACTTCTGTTCCTTGTGATAATCTTTGAGCACCTCTTTGTTTCCTGGTTCATCTTGCATATTTCCTGTCCCAGACCTAGAATTATCCATTAAACCAAGGATTTTTGTTTTATTAATGAATTATATTTAGTAAATAACACCTACTGTGGTATCACTGCCTTCTAGGCTGTCAGTGACTTTATATATGCAAAGACACAAACATTTGTTATATGTGCATGTATGTAAATGTATCATATATACATTTATGGACATATGTATACATATATATGTATGTGTGTATATATATATATATACAGTTTAGAATCTATTTTTATGCATAGAATCATGTTTATACTAATACTTATATCCCTAATTTAACATTACAGGGTTTATTCTAATTTTATGCCTTTCCATATTTGTAACTTAGTTATCTGGCAGTGATAAACCTGAAACTTACTATTTTTAATATATTTAACTTGTTTAATCAATCAGTTAATAAATATATAAGCTCTTGTTACTGCCAACCCTCTTCTTCACTCCTGTCATATTAGATATCCTCNGTGTGTATATATATATATATACAGTTTAGAATCTATTTTTATGCATAGAATCATGCTTATACTAATACTTATATCCCTAATTTAACATTACAGGGTTTATTCTAATTTTATGCCTTTCCATATTTGTAACTTAGTTATCTGGCAGTGATAAACCTGAAACTTACTATTTTTAATATATTTAACTTGTTTAATCAATCAGTTAATAAATATATAAGCTCTTGTTACTGCCAACCCTCTTCTTCACTCCTGTCATATTAGATATCCTCTGCATCCTACTCAAGGTCTAATACCCTACACTGTGCCATCACATCTGTTCCCTTATTTAGACAACTTCTTTTCCTTGCCAAGATTCCATCTTCTCATTTCTCCCAATTTCTTGTAGGTTGCTGTTATGAATTGAACTATATCTCCCCAAATTTCATTATTTGAAGCCATAATACCCAAAGTGACTATATTTGGAGATAGGCCCCTAAGGAGGATGTTCAGGTTAGATGAGGTCAGAAGGGTAAGGCCATAATCCAATACGACTGGCATGCTTATAAGAAGAGACTCCAAGGATATGCATGCATAGTGAAAAGCCCATGTAGGGACATGATGAGAAAGTGACATTCACAAATCATAGAAAGCGTCCTCCTCAGTAGAAACCAAACCTCAAAAACCTTGATCTTGACTTTTAGACCTCCAGAACTACAATGAAATACTAAGAAAGTTCTAGTTTAAGGCACCTGGTCTATGGTACTTCGTTATGGTATCATACTTTGGTTATGTTATGGTACATTACTTTGTAATGTTATGGTACCATTAGCAGATAGCTACGGTTGCCTCCTTACACTGCTCAAATTCCAGAACCCCATTCTACTATGGAGAAGTTCTCTATCTCTCAGGTCAGGTTTCAACAACTGCCACCAGACCAACTCACCCTACTGGCTCCCTTCATATGCTTCCAGGTTATACTGTGGAAGCCCTATTCACACTATTTGAGTTCCAACTCTCTTGTAGCTCAGCTGGTAAAGAATCTACCTGCAAAGTGAGAGACCTGGGTTCAATCCCTGGGTTGGGAAGATCCCCTGGAGAAGGGAAAGGCTATCCACTCCAGTATTCTAACCTGGAGAATCCCATGGACTTTATAGTCCATGGGGTCACAAAGAGTCAGACACGACCAAGTGACTTTCACTTTTCACTTTCTCCACTGTATGTCTTCCCTGTGGAAGGATTCTTTTTACATCATAGTAGACTTTTCCAATCCTTACAGTCTGACAACTCATTTTTGCATCTATAGGTGGATGTTGTTCTCAACTGTACTCCCACAAATACAGCCAGTAGGGACATCAGGTCCTCCTTCCACGTGGATATCATTCTCAATATTTTCAGACTTGGACAACTTGTATGAAATACTCATGCCACACACATTGATGGCTTCCATGCTAGACTATGATATCTCATACTGAGAAGTCCTTCCCCGTGGATTTATCTTCATCCTGCTCATGTTCTAACTCTTTGCATAACTATGAAACCCCCTTCTCCACTCCACTCCTCTCAACATGTGTATGTATGTTTCATTTTGCTTGGCTACACCTAATGACTTCAGAATTTTTTTTCCAGGAAGGGAAAGGAAGAGAAAAGAAAGAAGAGGAAATAAATGAATAAAAGCAAAATTAGAATTATATTCATGTAGATATAACTGTTTAATTCCTTTTTTAAGGGTTCTGTGCCTCCAGTTTCCACCTGCATTTTGCTGCTTTCCAGTTGTCTTCAAATATTTGTGTTTCTCTGTTTGTTTAAAAGTTGTGTTGTATTTAGAGAACAGCTAATGCCTATCCTTCTAAAATTCTTTCAAAAAATAGCAGAGGAAGAACACTTCCAAATTCATTCTACAAGGCCACCATCACCCTGATACAAAAACCAAAGACAACACAATAAAAAGAAAGCTACAGGCTAATATCGCTGATTAACATAGATGCAAAAACCTCAAAAAAATTTTAGCAAACAGAATTCAGCAACACATCAAAAAGCTCATACACCATTATCAAGTTGGGTTTATTCTAGGAATGCAAGAATTCTTCAAATTATGCAAATCAATCAATGTGATACAACATATTAACAAACTGAAAGATAAAAACCATAAGACAATCTCAATAGATGCAGCAAAAGCCTTTAACAAAATTCAGCACCCATTTACGATTCAGTTCAGTTCAGTAGCTTAGTCATGTCCGACTCTTTGCGACCCCATAAACTGCAGGAAGCCAGGGCTCCCTGCCCATCACCAACTGCTGGAGTCTACCCAAACCCATGTCCATTGAGTCAGTGATGCCATCAAACCATCTCATCCTCTGTCATCCCCTTCTCCTCCTGCTCTCAATCTCTCCCAGCATCAGGGTCTTTTCAAACGTGTCAGCTCTTCACAAGAGATGGCCAAAGTATTGAAGTTTCAGCTTCAACATCAGTCCTTCCAATGAACACCCAGGACTGATCTCTTTTAGTATGGACTGGTTGGATCTCCTTACAGTCCAAGGGACTCTCAAAAGTCTTCTCCAACACCACAGTTTAGAAGCATCAATTCTTTGGTGCTCAGCTTTCTTTATAATCCAACTCTCACATTGATACATGATGACTGGAAAAACCATAGATTGACTTGATGGACCTTTGTTGGCAAAGCAATGTCTCTGCTTTTTAACATGTTGTCTAGGTTGGTCATAACTTTCCTTCCAAGGAGTAAGTGTCTTTTAATTTCATGGCTGCAATCAGCATCTGCAGTGATTTTGGAGCCCCCCAAAATAAAGTCAGCCACTGTTTCCACTGTTTCCCCATCTATTTGCCATGACGTGATGGGACCAGATGCTATGATCTTCATTTTCTGAATGTTGAGGTTTAAGCCAACTTTTTCACTCTCCTCTTTCACTTTCATCAAAAGGCTCTTTAGTTCTTCTTCACTTTCTGCCATAAGGGTGGTGTTATATGCATATCGGAGGTTATTGATATTTCTCACAGCAATCTTGATTCCAGCTTATGCTTCCTCCTGCCCAGTGTTTCTCATGATGTACTCTGCATATAAATTAAATAATCAGGGTGACAATATACAACCTTGACATACTCCTTATCCTGTTTGGAACCAGTCTGTTGTTCCATGTCCAGTTCTAATTGTTGCTTCCTGACCTGCATTTATGATTAAAACTCTTCAAAAAATGGGCATAGAAGGAAGCTACCTCAACATAGTAAAGGGCAAATATGATAAACCTACAGCAAATATTACTCTCAATGGTGATAAATTGAAAACATTCCCCCTAAAATCAGGAATAAGACAAGGGTGCCCACTTGCACCACTATTTTTCAATATAGTTCTGTAAGTCTTAGCTATAGCAATCAGAGAAGAAAAAGAAATAAAAGGAATTCATATCAGAAAAGAAGTGAAACTCTCACCATTTGCAGATGACATGATACTGTACATAGAAAACCCTAAAGATAGTATCAGAAAATTGCTAGAGCTAATCAGTGAATTTAGCAAAGTTACAGGATACAAAATTAATACACAGAAATCGCTTGCATTTCTATATACTAAAAATGAAAAATTAGAAAGAGAAATTAAGGAATCATTCCCATTCACCATTGCAACAAAAAATAATTAAATATCTAAGAATAAGCTTACCTAAGGAGACAAAAGAACTGTACACAGAAAATTATGACACTGATGAAAGAAATCAAAGTTGGCATAAAGAGATGGAGAGATAGCCCATGTTTCTGGATAGGAAGAATAAATATTATACTGCCAAACAATCTACAGATTCAATGTGATCCCTATCAAATTACCAATGTCATTTTCCACAGAATTAGAACAAAAAATTTCACAATTCATATAGAAACACAAAAGACCCAAAATTGCCAAAACAGTATTAAGATAGAAGAATGGAGCTTGAGGAATCAACCTTCCTGACTTCAGAATATACTACAAAGATATAATCATCAAGACAGTATGGTCAGTTCAGTTCAGTTCAGTCGCTCAGTCGTGTCTGACTCTTTGCAACCCCATGAATTGCAGCACGCCAGGCCTCCCTGNTGATTTAGGTCATACCTGAATGGTCTAGTGGCTTTCCCTACTTTCTTCAATTTGAGTCTGAATTTGGCAATAAGGAGTTCATGATCTGAGCCACAGTCAGCTCCTGGTCTTGTTTTTGTTGACTGTATAGAGCTTCTCCATCTTTGGCTGCATAGAATATAATCAATCTGATTTCGGTGTTGCCCATCTGGTGATGTCCACGTGTAGAGTCTTCTCTTGTGTTGTTGGAAGAGGGTGTTTGCTATGACCAGTGCATTTTCTTGTATGGTACTGGGACAAAAACGGACATATAGACAAATGAAAAAGATAGAAAGCCCAGAAATAAGCCCATGTACCTATGGATACCTTATTTTTAACAAAGGAGGCAAGAATATACAATGGGGCAAAGACAGCCTCTTCAATAAATGGTGCTGGGAAAACTGGGTAGCAAACGTGTAAAAGAATGAAATTAGAACACTTTCCAACACCATGCACAAAGATAAACTCAAATTGGATTAAATATCTAAATGTAAGACCAGAAACTGCAAAACTCTTAGAGGAAAACATGGGGAGAACGCTCGATGACATAAATCAAAGCAAGATCCTCTTTGATCCACCTCCTAGAGTAACGGAAATAAAAGCAAAAGTAAACAAGTGGGACCTGATTAAACTTGAAAACTTTTGCACAGCAAAGAAAACTATGAGCAAGGTGAAAAGATAACCCTCAGAATAGGAGAAAATAATAGCAAATGAAACGACTGACAATGGATTCATTTCTAAAATATACAAGCAGCTCATACAATTCAATACTAGGAAAAGAAACAAGCCAATCAAAAAGTTAGAAAAAGACCTAAACAGACATCTCTCCAAAGAAGATATACAGATGGCTAACAAACACATGAAAAGATGCTCAACATCACTCATTATTAGAGAAATGCCAATCAAAACCACAACAAGATATCACCTCACACCAGTCAGAATGGCTGTGATCAAAAAGTCTACAAACAATAAGTGCTGGAAACTGTGTGGAGAAAAGGGAATGCTCTTGAAGTGCTGGTGGGAACGTAAATTGATACAGCCACTATGGAAGATGATATAGAGACTCCTTAAAAAAGCTATGAATGAAACTACCATATGACCTAGCAAACCCATTGCTAGGTATATACCCTGAGGAAACCAGGGTTAAAAAGACACATGTATCCCATTGTTCATTGCATTACACTTTACAATAGCTAGAACATGGAAGCAACCTAGACATCCATCAACTGATGAATAAATAAAGAAGTTATGGTACATATACACCATTTAATATTAGCCAGCCATAAAGAAACATATTTGAGTCAGGTCTGATGAGGAGAATGAACCAAGAACCTATTATACAGAGTTAAGTGAGTCAGAAAGAAAAAAATAAATATCATATTCTAACGCATTGAACACCAAAGAATTGATGCTTTTGAACTGTGGTGTTGGAGAAGACTCCTGAGAGTCCCTTGGACTGCAAGGAGATCCAACCAGTACATTCTGAGGGAGATCAACCCTGGGATTTCTTTGAAAGGAATGATGCTAAAGCTGAAACTCCAGTACTTTGGCCACCTCATGAGAAGAGTTGACTCATTGGAAAATACTTTGATGCTGGGAGGGATTGGGGGCAGGAGAAGAAGGGGACGACTGAGGATGAGATGGCTGGATGGCATCACTGACTCGATGGACGTGAGTCTGAGTGAACTCTGGGAGTTGGTGATGGACAGGAAGACTTGGCATACTGCAATTCATGGGGTTGCAAAGAGTCGGACATGACTGAGCGACTGAACTGAACTGAACTGAACGCACATAAAAGGAATCTAGAAAAATGGTTCTGAAGAATTTATTTACAGGGTAGCAATGGAGAAACAGACATAGAGAATAGACTTATGGACATGGGGAGATGGGAGGAGAGGGTGAGCTGTATGGAAAGATTAACAGGAAAATTTACATTACCATATGTAAAGCAGAGAGTCAACAGGAATTTGCTGTATGACGCAGGAAGCTCAAACTGTGGCTGTGTATGGACTTAGAGTGGTGGGATGGGGAGGGAGATGGAGGGAGGTTCAAAAGGGAGATGATATATGTATACCTATGGTTGATTCATGTTAAGATTTGACAGAAAACTACAAAATTCTATAAAGCAATTATCCTTCAACAACAAAAAATTTTTTTTTAATAAAATAAAATTTTTTAAAAAAAGCTGCATTGTGTTATGAGCTTATAGCTGTTACTAGCAGGAGGTTCAGTTCAATACAAGTATCTTCACCATTATCATTATTGGGACTATCCCTCTTATTCCATTTTAATATCTTTTCAGATTGTTCTGAGTAGTTTAACTTTTTTATTTTTCTTCTGTCTTAAACTGTTATATTTTGAAGAATGATTGCAACTGTTTGTCGCAAGGAGTCGGACACGACTGAGCGACTGAACTGATCTGATTCTGCAGATAAGGAAACAGAGATAAAGTACTTTAAAATAGTAAAACAGGGTAAACTTTTTTCCAGGATTGCATAGCTCTTAGGTGGAAGAGAAAGAATTGAAACCCAGTCAGTTTGACTATGAAGTCTATGCTCTTACATACCATAATATGCTACCTACAAGTTAGGACTAAATTAATATGAAGAAGCTGGATAATTTTTAAAGCTGAAGAGGATATTTTGAAGTAGGATTTTTAGTCGTTGGATACATATTGGATTGGAAGTATAAAGGAGAGGAAATTGTTTTTGCAGATTCCTGGCATAAAGTACTTAGCTAAATAAAGGTGCCATTTACCGAATGGGGAATGCTGAAGATAAACCGTTTTGGGGAAGGAGAAAATTCTGGACTTTACTTTGAGATGAGCAAATATTCATATATAATATGTGTATTCATCTATGTAGAAATATCAAATAGACACCTGGAGTTTGAGTCTTAGAGTACACAGAGATAGTCTGGATTGGAGACACCAGTGTGTGGTGGGATATATTTAGCATTGGAGGTCATGGCAGTAGATAAGGTAGCTTAGCAAGAAAAGAAGTCAGAAACTTGCTGCTGAGATGTGCCAGTGTTTAAGGTTTGGACAAAGATTTCTGTAACACAAACACAGACCAATTACTTCCCCCTAATAAATAATGATCATTATAATAGTATACATACGATTGACTCATTTTATACATTTTTTATTATATTGATTATAATCCATTACCATCGTTATTTGTTTTGATGTTCAAATCATTCCAGATTTGGGAGTCTCTTAAAGCTGACTTCTGTTCCTTGTGATAATCTTTGAGCACCTTTTTGTTTCCTGGTTCATCTTGCATATTTCCTGTCCCAGACCTAGAATTATCCATTAAACCAAGGATCTTTGTTTTATTAATGAATTATATTTAGTAGATAACACCTACTGTGGTATCACTGCCTTCTAGGCTGTCAGTGACTTTATATATGCAGAGACACAAACATCTGTTATATGTGCATGTATGTAAATGTATCATATATACATTTATGGACATATGTATACATATATATGTGTGTGTGTGTATATATATATATACAGTTTAGAATCTATTTTTATGCATAGAATCATGTTTATACTAATACTTATATCCCTAATTTAACATTACAGGGTTTATTCTAATTTTATGCCTTTCCATATTTGTAACTTAGTTATCTGGCAGTGATAAACCTGAAACTTACTATTTTTAATATATTTAACTTGTTTAATCAATCAGTTAATAAATATATAAGCTCTTGTTACTGCCAACCCTCTTCTTCACTCCTGTCTTATATATATATATACAGTTTAGAATCTATTTTTATGCATAGAATCATGCTTATACTAATACTTATATCCCTAATTTAACATTACAGGGTTTATTCTAATTTTATGCCTTTCCATATTTGTAACTTAGTTATCTGGCAGTGATAAACCTGAAACTTACTATTTTTAATATATTTAACTTGTTTAATCAATCAGTTAATAAATATATAAGCTCTTGTTACTGCCAACCCTCTTCTTCACTCCTGTCATATTAGATATCCTCTGCATCCTACTCAAGGTCTAATACCCTACACTGTGCCATCACATCTGTTCCCTTATTTAGACAACTTCTTTTCCTTGCCAAGATTCCAGCTTCTCATTTCTCCCAATTTCTTGTAGATTGCTGTTGTGAATTGCACTATATCTCCCCAAATTTCATTATTTGAAGCCATAATACCCAAAGTGACTATCTTTGGAGATAGAGCCCATAAGGAGTATGTTCAGGTTAGATGAGGTCAGAAGGGTAAGGCCATAATCCAATACGACTGGCATGCTTATAAGAAGAGACTCCAAGGATATGCATGCATAGTGAAAAGCCCATGTAGGGACATCATGAGAAAGTGACATCCACAAATCATAGAAAGAGTCCTCCTTAGTAGAAACCAAACCTCAAAAACCTTGATCTTGACTTTTAGGCCTCCAGAACTACAATGAAATACTAAGAAAGTTCTAGTTTAAGGCACCTGGTCTATGGTACTTTGTTATGTTATCATACTTTGGTTATGTTATAGTACATTACTTTGTAATGTTATGGTACCATTAGCAGATTGATACGGTTGCCTCCTTACACTGCTCAAATTCCAGAACCCCATTCTACTATGGAGAAGTTCTCTATCTCTCAGGTCAGGTTTCAACAACTGCCACCAGACCAACTCACCCTACTGGCTCCCTTCATATGCTTCCAGGTTACACTGTGGAAGCCCTATTCACACTATTTGAGTTCCAACTCTCTTGTAGCTCAGCTGGTAAAGAATCTACCTGCAAAGTGGGAGACCTGGGTTCAATCCCTGGGTTGGGAAGATCCCCTGGAGAAGGGAAAGGCTACCCACTCCAGTATTCCAACCTGGAGAATCCCATGGATTAGAAAGTCCATGGAGTCACAAAGAGTCAGACATGACCAAGTGACTTTCACTTTTCACTTTCTCCACTGTATGTCTTCCCTGTGGAAGGATTTTTTTTACATCATAGTAGACTTTTCCAATCCTTACAGTCTGACAACTCATTTTTCGATCTATAGGTGGATGTTGTTCTCAATTGGACTCCCACAAATACAGCCAATAGGGACATCAGGTCCTCCTTCCACGTGGATATCATTCTCGATATTTTCAGACTTGGAAAACTTGTATGAAATACTCATGCCACACACATTGATGGCTTCCATGCTAGACTATGATATCTCATACTGAGAAGTCCTTCCACGTGGATTTATCTTCATCCTGCTCATGTTCTAACTCTTTGCATAATTATGAAACCCCCTTCTCCACTCCACTCCTCTCAACATGTGTATGTATGTTTCATTTTGCTTGGCTACACCTAATGACTTCAGAATTTTCTTCCAGGAAGGGAAAGGAAGAGAAAAGAAAGAAGAAAGAAATGAATAAAAGGAAAATTAGAATTATATTCATGTAGATATAGCTGTTTAATTCCTTTTTTAAGGGTCCTGTGCCTCCAGTTTCCACCTGCATTTTGCTGCTTTCCAGTTGTCTTCAAATATTTGTGTTTCTCTGTGTGTTTAAAAGTTGTATTGTATTTAAGAGCTAATGCTTATCCTTCTAAAATTCTTTCAAAAAATAGCAGAGGAAGAACACTTCCAAACTCAATCTACATGCCACCATCACCCTGATACAAAAACCAAAGACAACACAACAAAAAGAAAGCTACAGGCTAATATCGCTGATGAACATAGATGCAAAAACCTCAATAAAATTTTAGCAAATAGAATTCAGGAACATATCAAAAAGCTCATACACCATGATCAAGTTGGGTTTATTCTAGGAATGCAAGAATTCTTCAAATTATGCAAATCAATCAATGTGATATAACATATTAACAAACTGAAAGATAAAAACCATAAGATAATCTCAATAGATGCAGCAAAAGCCTTTAACAAAATTCAGCACCCATTTATGATTCAGTTCAGTTCAGTAGCTTAGTCATGTCCGACTCTTTGCAACCCCATAAACCGCAGGAAGCCAGGGCTTCCTGTCCATCACCAACTGCTGGAGTCTACCCAAACCCATGTCCATTGAGTCGGTGATGCCATCAAACCATCTCATCCCCTGTCATCCCCTTCGCCTCCTGCTCTCAATCTCTCCCAGCATCAGGGTCTTTTCAAATGAGTCAGCTCTTCACAACAGATGGCCAAAGTATTGGAGTTTCAGCTTCAACATCAGTCCTTCCAATGAACACCCAGGACTGATCTCTTTTAGTATGGACTGGTTGGATCTCCTTACAGTCCAAGGGACTCTCAAGAGTCTTCTCCAACACCACAGTTTAAAAGCATCAGTTCATTGGTGCTCAGCTTTCTTTATAATCCAACTCTCACATCGATACATGATGACTGGAAAAACCATAAATTGACTTGATGGACCTTTGTTGGCAAAGTAATGTCTCTGCTTTTTAACATGTTGTCTAGGTTGGTCATAACTTTCCTTCCAAGGGGTAAGTGTCTTTTAATTTCATGGCTGCAGTCACCATCTGCAGTGATTTTGGAGCCCCCCAAAATAAAGTTAGCCACTGTTTCCCCATCTATTTGCCATGAAGTGATGGGACTGGATGCCATGATCTTCATTTTCTGAATTTTGAGCTTTAAGCCAACTTTTTCACTCTCCTCTTTCAATTTCATCAAGAGGCTCTTTAGTTCTTCTTCACTTTCTGCCATAAGGGTGGTGTTATATGCATATCGGAGGTTATTGATATTTCTCCCGGCAATCTAGATTCCAGTTTATGCTTCCTCCAGCCCAGTGTTTCTCATGATGTACTCTGCATATAAATTAAATAAGCGGGGTGACAATATACAACCTTGACATACTCCTTTTCCTATTTGGAATCAGTCTGTTGTTCCATGTCCAGTTCTAGTTGTTGCTTCCTGACCTGCATTTATGATTTAAACTCTTCAAAAAATGGGCATAGAAGGAAGCTACCTCAATATAGTAAAGGGCAAATATGATAAACTTACAGCAAACATTATTCTCAATGGTGAGAAACTGAAAGCGTTCCCCCTAAAATCAGGAACAAGACAAGGGTGCCCACTTGCAACACTATTTTTTCAATATAGTTCTGTAATTCTTAGCTATAGCAATCAGAGAAGAAAAAGAAATAAAAGGAATGCATATCAGAAAAGAAGTAAAGCTCTCACCATTTGCAGATGACATAGAAAACCCTAAAGATAGTATCAGAAAATTGCTAGAGCTAATCAGTGAATTTAGTAAAGTTACAGGATACAAAATCAATACCCAGAAATCACTTGCATTTCTGTATACTAAAAATGAAAAATAAGAAAGAGAAATTAAGGAATCATTCCCATTCACCATTGCAACAAAAAATAATTAAATATCTAGGAATAAGCTTACCTAAGGAGACAAAAGAACTGTACACAGAAAATTATAAGACACTGATGAAAGAAATCAAAGTTAGCATAAAGAGATGGATAGATAGTCCATGTTTCTGGATAGGAAGAATAAATATTATACTACCAAACACAATCTACAGATTCAATGTGATCCCTATCAAATTACCAATGTCATTTTCCACAGAATTAGAACAAAAATTTTCACAATTCGTATGGAAACACAGTTCAGTTCAATTCAGTTCATTTCAGTCTCTCAGTCATGTCCGACTCTTTGCGACCCCATGAATCGCAGCACGCCAGGTCTCCTTGTTCATTACCATCTATTGGAGTTCACTCAGGCTCACGTCCATCGAGTCCGTGATGCCATCCAGCCATCTCATCCTCGGTTGTCCCCTTCTCCTCCTGTCCCCAATCCCTCCCAGCATCAGAGTATTTTCCAATGAGTCAACTCTTCGCATGAGGTGGCCAAAGTACTGGAGTTTCAGCTTTAGCATCATTCCTTCCAAAGAAATCCCAGGGTTGATCTCCTTCAGAATGGACTGGTTGGATCTCCTTGCAGTCCAAGGGA
>SJYT01020732.1:0-12305 GCA_006410635.1 Cephalophus harveyi | reverse complement strand
CTTCCACTGTATAATCATAAAGGATTTGATTTAGGTCATACCTGAATGGTCGAGTGGTTTTCCCTACTTTCTTCAATTTAAGTCTGAATTTGGTAATAAAGTGTTCATGATCTGAGCCACAGTCAGCTCCCAATCTTGTTTTTGCTGACTGTGTAGAGCTTCTCCATCTTTGGCTGCAAAGAATATAATCAATCTGGTTTCAATGTTGACCATCTGGTGATGTCCATGTGTAGAGTCTTCTCTTGTTTTGTTGGAAGTGGTTGTTTACTATGACCAGTGTGTTCCCTTGACAAAACTCTATTAGCCTTTGCCCTGCTTCATTCTGTATTCCAAGGCCAAATTTTCCTGTTACTCCAGGTGTTTCTTGACTTCCTACTTTTACATTCCAGTCCTCTATAATGAAAAGGACATCTTTTTTGGGTGCTAGTTCTAAAAGGTCTTGTAGGTCTTCATAGACCCGTTCAACTTCAGCTTCTTCAGCATTACTGGTTGCGGCATATGTTTGGATTACCGTGATATTGAATGGTTTTCCTTGGAAAGGAACAGAGATCATTCTGTCGTTTTTGAGATTGCACCAAGTACTGCATTTTGGAACCTTTTGCTGATCATTATGGCTACTCCATTTCTTCTGAGGGATTCCTGTATACAGTAGTAGATATAATGGTCATCTGAGTTAAATTCACCCATTCCAGTCCATTTTAGTTTACTGATTCCTAGAATGTCGACGTTCACTCTTGTCATCTCTTGTTTGACCACTTCCAATTTGTCTTGATTCATGGACCTGACATCCCAGGTTCCTATGCAATATTGCTCTTTACAGCTTCGGACCTTGCTTCTATCACAAGTTAAATCCACAACTGGGTATCATTTTTGCTTTGGCTCCATCCCTTCATTCTTTCTGGAGTTATTTCTCCACTGATCTCCGGTAGCATATTGAACACCTACTGACCAGGGAGTTCCTCTTTCAGTATCCTATCATTTTGCCTTTTCGTGCTGTTCATGGGGTTCTCAAGGCAAGAACACTGAAGTGGTTTGTCATTCCCTTCTCCAGTGGACCTCATTCTGTCTGACTTCTCCACCATTGCCCACCCGTCTTGGGTGGCCCCACAAGGCATGGCTTAGTTTCATTGAGTTAGACAAGGCTGCTGTCCATGTGATATGATTGGCTAGTTTTCTGTGATTATGGTTTCATTGTGTCTGCACTCTGATGCCTTCTCACAACACCTGTCATCTTACTTGGGTTTTTCTTACCTTGGACGTGGGGTAGCGCTTCATGGCTGCTCCTTACCTTGGATGAGGGATATCTCCTTATGGCCACTCCTTCTGACCTTGAACGTGGAGTAGCTCCTCTCAGCCCTCCTGCACCTGCACTGCTGCTGCTCTTAACAAATCTCTATTCACTTTTGATTTTTCTAGAAAAATGGCACATTGTTTGAGCTTATAACTTCTTTAAACATTTTTTGAAAGCAGTAAGGATTACCAATAGTTGAGCTTTCTCTAGTTTTTCCTCATAATGCTGAAATACATATGCTTATAGCCTGCCAGTCAGGTTTTACTGGTGATAGTATAACAAGGGCCATCAGCTTTCTATCAAACAGTACTTTTTTTGTACACCTTCTGCTCTTCCAGTGAACTAATAGTCCATATTTGAGATTTTTTTTTTGTCATAATAATCTCTGAGGTAGGCAGTGATTTAGAGTAAGTCTGCTTCTATATGATCATTTAGACAAGTTCCTTGTATGCTTCAGTGCAAGACTTCCTAGCTATTAACTTTATTTCCATGGTAAATGCTAGATCATCTATTTTAATGCATTGTACCCTCTGAGGAGGTGACTGTGCACAACTTCAAGATAAGGAGCTTGCTCTTCATTTGGAAATGACCTCAAAGTTAACACTGTTACTACTGTGCATATCCCGTGTTTCCTGACACAGTCACAAGGGCACATCTTGCTTCTAGATTGCTTGGGAGTGTATTTCATTCACTGTGTGGCCATTTGTTCATGTAAAATACTTTCTTATGGAAGCAATGAGAAGTAATATTTGGATAAGAAAAAGCATGAACTCTGTAAGAGTCCATTATGATTGTTATGTATTATTCTCCCATTATTTTGCATTATCCATTTTTTTCAACTTCCCAGCTGGTGCTAATGGTAAAGAATCCATCTGCCAATTCAGGAGACATAAGAGACATGGGTTTGATCCCTGGGTTGGGAAGATCCCCTGGAATAAGGCTTGGTAACCCTTTCCACTATTCTTGCCAGGAGAATCCCATGGACAGAGGGATGGAACAAAGGTCTGAGATCTGAAAGTTAAAATTCCCTCTTTGTGTAAATATGTCTTTTATGTTAGACAATAGCTCAGCTTCTTGTCATGGTCTCTCTTAAGTTCCTTGTATGCTTCAGTGCAAGACTTCCTAGCTATTAACTTTATTTCCATGGTAAATGCTAGATCATCTATTTTAATGCATTGTACCCTCTGAGGAGGTGACTGTGCACAACTTCAAGATAAGGAGCTTGCTCTTCATTTGGAAATGACCTCAAAGTTAACACTGTTACTTCTGTGCATATCCCGTGTTTCCTGACACAGTCACAAGGGCACATCTTGCTTCTAGATTGCTTGGGAGTGTATTTCATTCACTGTGTGGCCATTTGTTCATGTAAAATACTTTCTTATGGAAGCAATGAGAAGTAATATTTGGATAAGAAAAAGCATGAACTCTGTAAGAGTCCATTATGATTGTTATGTATTATTCTCCCATTATTTTGCATTATCCATTTTTTTCAACTTCCCAGCTGGTGCTAATGGTAAAGAATCCATCTGCCAATTCAGGAGACATAAGAGACATGGGTTTGATCCCTGGGTTGGGAAGATCCCCTGGAATAAGGCTTGGTAACCCTTTCCACTATTCTTGCCAGGAGAATCCCATGGACAGAGGGATGGAACAAAGGTCTGAGTTCTGAAAGTTAAAATTCCCTCTTTGTGTAAATATGTCTTTTATGTTAGACAATAGCTCAGCTTCTTGTCATGGTCTCTCTTACTCATGTTTCTTTTCCATTCTTAGCTTGGTCAATTAAAATTAAACTGAAATCCATTCAAAAACAAAATACCACCACTAGATAGCCATGCAGAGAAGGCAATGGCATCCCACTCCAATACACTTGCCTGGAAACTCCCATGGACGGAGGAGCCTACTGGGCTGCAGTCCATGGGGTCGCTGAGTGAGACATGACTGAGCGACTTCACTTTCACTTTTCACTTTAATGCATTGGAGAAGGAAATGTCAACCCACTCCAGTGTTCTTGCCTGGAGAATCCCAGGGATGGGGGAGCCCAATGGGCTACTGTCTGTGGGGTCGCACAGAGTCAGACACGACTGAAGTGACTTAGCAGCAGCAGCAGCAGCAGCAGCAGATAGCCATGACTGCCACTTCTTGATAATCCTGGAAATCAATATAACAACTCTCAGGACTTTGCTATACATATATGTGGGTTTTCAATTGGGTTGCATGATTTCTAGGAAGATAAACATCCAGCCACCAGCCTTAGATTTCTACAATCTCAAGTCTTAGAAGGATGCAGAGAAAACGTATTACTGTAAGTTTTTTTCTTAGAGTCTGTATATAATTATCCCTGCAGTGCAGATGAAGTTATCTTTCTCTTTTCCAGCTGCATTACACTAAAATGAATTATTCCATATCAATTGCTTCCCAGAGATATAAAATTGGCAGAACTTCCATCTATCTTTCTTTTCACCTCTAATATACAGTTTTCCTTTTCCCTTCTCATTCCTTACTATTGATGAATTCTCAAGTGTTTTATAAAATTAGGCCTATGGGATTGTCTTGAGAGATAAAGACAGCCAAATAATTTTAGGTCTTCTTGTCTTCCTTCCAACCTAACCCTTTGGCAATTTATCACACACCCTCAACCCTTATACAATTTATTATTTGATATTAAGCCCTTTTCTTGTCACCTTTTTATAGACTTGAAAATAATTCATAATTGTGATATAATTTATGAATTTATACATAAAATTATATATGTGAATATACATATAAATTTTATGTACATAAGCATAAATTTATTCTGGCAGAAATATTTAGATGGAGGATCTGGAGTGAAAAAATATAGTGTACCAAAAATATTGTGGAGTCTTAAGTAAAAATATACATTAATTATCTAAATATTAAGTTAGTTTAAATAATTTCCACTTTTTGTATAGTATTTTTAAAAATTATAACTTGGTTACATTAGGCTAAGCATCTAGCAAAATATTAAGTGAGATGAGATAGCTTATGTATGTGAGAAACCTATGGACCTATGCTGTGAAAAAGTTGGAGAGGAGTATAATTTCAGTGTATGAAAGTGAAGATGAAATGTATGTATATTTCTTAAGCTAACTGCATTAAAGGTTACACACAATTGACCAGATTGTCATCTTCTGCAGCACTTTTTCTTGGAAATATGCCTTTCATAATTCTTCTCTTGAAGCCTCATACTTGTGTTTTAGAGGACATTTGATTTATATAAGTGGAGATAGATATTTTTTAAAAAGTACTAACGTGGGATGAGAAAATTATAGCACTCTTTGTCAATAACCTGCATTGTTCTCACTGAATATTCTTGTTAGAATTTTATTATTCAGTAAATATTATTCTATTATTATTTATGTTCATAAAACATATATGTCTAGGGACTCCTGGGATATTATCTTAGTACACATTTTGATTTCAAATTCCATATAGGTTTTGGGGTTGATTCCTCCCAAATACAGTAACATTGATTACTGTCTAAATCTATTGCAGTGTTCCTGAATACTATGACTATGGTCACGGAGTAAGTGAGGACACCTATGACAGCTATGGTAAGACCGTTTCTTTACTAAAACTGAAATCAAACATTCATTAGTCACTGAAAATTCAGAAATTGCTTATATCTTTCTAACCCCAGCTTTTTTTAGAAGTCCAGGTCACACTGATTTATGTAATTACAAGATGTGATTTTACCTAGAGAGCCAGAAAATTGGACAGATTAATTTTGATCAAAATTCCAAAAGCAGTTAACCACAATCATAGATAATTTTCAACAGCAACAATGAACATTCTGGATAGTATCTTTCTTAAATGTTTCACTATTTCCATTTTTTGTCTGACTCATTGATATGACAGCAATGTTGTGTCTTTCTATTACCATAAAGATCATTAGAATAATACACTGTTAAAAGATTTATAAACTTTTAAGGACAGAAATTGTAACTTTCAAGTTATTTTTATTGCGTGTAGTTTCTGAAAGTGCCAAATAATGATTGATTCATAAGAATTAATAGTCAGTAACCATATCAGTCTATAAATTAATTTCAAAACTACATAATTTAATTAAAAACCCATTTAAAGTTACTTTTATTTCAACTCAGTAATACTATTGAGTGCCTATGGTGTATCAATACAGAACATTACTTTAGAAGTATAGTTTCTGGTTCCTGAAAATATATGTGCAGTTTCATCAGTTGACTGCCTTGAAAAACAGCATTCCTTTAAATGCTCCTAGTCCTAGATTTTTATTAAAATAGTATGAAGGCCAATCTGTTCCTTTTTATGAGAAGCAGCAAAAGAAATGATGAATGTGGCCTGTGTTTGGGGCTCCATGTAATGAAGGTACAGGTGTAATGAAGGTGTAATGAAGGTGCATTGGGACTGGGAAGGAAATGTTCAGACATTGGAAGAAATTGCACCCTCTTCAGAACAGAGGCATCAAACCAACTCACTTCCCTGGTAACTATCATGAAGCCTATTCAGAAACAGGAGCCACCATCATAATAATTGCTATCCAAAAGCTGAGTTTGTCCTTTGAGCACAAAGGTACTGTCAGGCTTTAGGAATATGATGGTGTACACAATAGATATTGCCCCTCCCTGGTTTTTACTGTCTACTTTTGAGAAATGTATTAATACATTTAAAAATTGTGCCAGACTATAAATCATGTGGTGAAGTAGACCAGAAACCATTACTCATGCACCAAATACTTATTTAATGGCTAGCACATGCAAGCCACATCTCAATCCTGGAGATACTTCAGTGAACAATCTCTTAAAACTTACATTCTAATTGGAAGATACATTATTATTTATGAATCACTTTTTCAAATGGAATTTTTATTTGTAAAATACAGTAATTGTCTTTCACATGTGGCAGATAAATTTGAGGAAAAATCATCACCTGTGAGATTTAGTTTACAAAATTATATGCTCTGAAGAAAATGACAAAGGTGAAATTGATGATATATGATTGCATAGTTGGTAACAGGATGGGAGTTTATTTAGATTGTATCACTTTTTCTATCAATATTTTCTTTCTGTCAGCATTGTATTTTATTCTCATATTTCTTTATTGTTTCTCATTTTTTATTTTTTTATTGAAGTATAGTTGATCTACAATGTTGTATTAATTTCAGGTGTAGAGCAAAGTGGATCAGTTACACATACACATATATCCACTCTTTTTTTTTTAAGACTTTTTTTCCCATGCAGGTTATCTATTTCTCAATTATTCACATTTAAAATGTTACTACTATGTAAATAAGGCAATAGGGAAAATGTGTGAATATAAATGATTACTTCTCAGACTTTCTGATGGAGCTGCAGGAGCCATGGTCAGGAGGGCTGGATTCACCCCTGAAACCTATTCTGTTCTTTCATGTTTGTTTAGTTCTTCTGCTGCAGCCAAGTCTAGAGATAGACTCTATCACTTTATAAGCCACCCTGCTTATAAACACTAGTTTTCATTCTGAATAAATTAAAATTTACCAACAAGCAATTCTCTGGACACAGAGAGCAATTGATAAAAAAAAAAAAAAAAAAAAACACTTCTTTAAGTGATGAGGAAAATGTAGAAAGTTGTTTGGCTTATCTGGACACACTAAGAAAGATATTAGGCAGGAATTTTTATATAATAACTTTTATTACCTAATATTTCAGACATATTGGCCGTATTCTTAATGTTGAAAGATTAAACATGTTTATGGCCAAAAGTAGACTTCTCTTTAGGATCTTGACGTTTTATTTGACCACCAACTTCTGTTGCCATTTTATGACATTGTTGAGCAAATATTAGTTCAAAAATACACTTCACATTCAAGATAATTTGACTCACTGTTTATAAATGTTGATGTATCAACCCTTTATGCATTCTGACTTAGGAAGTGTTTCTTGATTTTCATGTCAGAAGGCTAATTATTCTGACAGAATTTGTTTCTTCTGTTGGAGTCTGGAGATAACATTCCAGAGACAGTAACCAATGCACTGCAATGCTTTTCCATGGTTTAGTTCATAGAAAACAGTGGAGTACAGAAAGGAGGCTGCTCACAAGTCAGGATTCCAGCAGCTCAGTGCCCCTTGCACCATCCTATAATCCACTCACTGTGACCCATCTCTGCTGCACTGGGCCACAGACTGCAGTTTGGAACTCTGAACAAAAGTGCTTGTGTTTTACACATTGCACATGTGAAATTAATTACATATTTTTAGAAAAAAATTGCCACAGATGTTAAATGTAAGTAGATACATAGGTATGACTAACCTAAAAATAAGTTATTTTTATTACTCTAAAAATAATATGTATACACTATAGAAAATTTAGGTTAAAAAAAGAAACTTAAACTATACTCACTTATTTATTCATTCTTTACTGTTTGTTATATGTTTCACTGGTTTTTAAATCCATCATGATACACATCTTATTTAAAAAGAAAACAAAATGTAGACTACTTTCTAAAACTTCTTATAAGATTTTCCTATCATAAAAGTTTCCTTGAGTTCTGCATTTGACAAAATGTAAAATTTAATATATTTTCATATGCACTGTTATAATTATCCATGAACATGTAGATTTGAAANATAAGAGACAGATACTCACTTATTTATTCATTCTTTACTGTTTGTTATATGTTTCACTGGTTTTTAAATCCATCATGATACACATCTTATTTAAAAAGAAAACAAAATGTAGACTACTTTCTAAAACTTCTTATAAGATTTTCCTATCATAAAAGTTTCCTTGAGTTCTGCATTTGACAAAATGTAAAATTTAATATATTTTCATATGCACTGTTATAATTATCCATGAACATGTAGATTTGAAATGGGATGCTCCTTTTGTATAACCAGGAAATAAAGAAACTGCTTCCCAATGACTCGGTTGGTAAAGAATCTGCCTGCAATGCAGGAGACCCGGGTTTGACCCCTGGGTTGGGAAGATCCCCTGGCAACTCACTCAAGTATTCTTGTCTGGAGAATTCCATGGATAGAAAAGCCCAGCTGGCTACAGTTCTTGGGGTCACAAAGAGTCAGACATGAGTGATTAAGTTCAGTTCAGTTCAATTCAGTTGCTCAGTCATGTCCGACTCTTTGCAATGCCATGGACCTCCCTGTCCATGAACCTCCCAGCACACCAGGCCTCCCTGTCCATAACCAACTCCTAGAGTCCACCTAAACCCACATCCAGCGAGTCAGTGATGCCATCTAACTATCTCATCCTCTCTCATCCCCTTCTCCTCCTGCCCTCAATCTTTCCCAGCATCAGGGTCTTTTCCAATGAGTCAGCTCTGTGCATCAGATGGCCAAAGTATTGGAGTTTCAGCTTCAGCATCAGTCCTTCCAATGAACACCCAGATCTCCTTTAGGATGGACTGGTTGGATCTCCTTGCAGTCCAAGGGACTCTCAAGAGTCTTCTCCAACACCACAGTTCAAAAGCATCAATACTTCCATGCTCAGCTTTCTTTATAATCCAACTCTCACATCCATACATGACCACTGGAAAAATCATAGCCTTGACTAGATGGACCTTTGTTGGCAAAGTAATGTCCCTGTTTTTAATATGCTACCTAGGTTGGTTATAACTTTCCTTCCAAGGAGTAAGCATCTTTTAATTTTAATGGCTGCAATCACCATCCACAGTGATTTTAGCCCAGAAAAATAAAGTGAGCCACTGTTTCCATTGTTTCCCCATCTATTTCCCATGAAGGGATGGGACCAGATGCCATGATCTTCATTTTCTGAATGTTGAGCTTTAAGCCAACTTTTTCACTCTCCATTTTCACTTTCATCAAGAGGCTCTTTAGTTCTTCTTTACTTTCTGCCATAAGGGTGGTGACATCTGCATATCTGAGGTTGTTGATATTTCTCCCAGCAATCTTGATTCCAGCTTGTGCTTCCTCCAGCCCAGCATTTCTCATGATGTGCTCTGCATATAAGTTAAATAAGCAGGGTAGCAATATACGGCCTTGACATACTCCTTTTCCTATTTGGCACCAGTATGTTGTTCCATGTCCAGTTCTAACTGCTGTTTCCTAACCTGCATACAGGTTTCTCAAGAGGCAGGTCAGGAGGCCTGATATTCCCTTCTCTTTCAGAATTTTCCACAGTTTATTGTGATCCACACAAACAAAGGCTTTGGCATAGTCAGTAAAGCAGAAAGAGATGTTTTTCTGGAACTCTCTTGCTTTTTCGATGATCCAGCGGATGTTGGTAATTTGATCTCTGGTTCCTCTGCCTTTTCTAAAACCAACTTGAACATGTGGAAGTTCACAGTTAATGTATTACTGAAGCCTGGCTTGGGGAATTTTAAGCATTATTTTACAAGTGTCTGAGATGAGTGCAATTGTGTGGTAGTTTGAGCATTCTTTGGCATTGCCTTTCTTTGGGAGTGGAATGCAACTGACCTTTTCCAGTCCTGTGGCCACTGCTGAGTTTTCCAAGTTTGCTGGCCTATTTGTGTGTAGCACTTTAACAGCATCATCTTTCAGGATTTGAAATAGCTCAACTGGAATTCCATCACTTCCACTAGCTTTGTTTGTAATGATGGTTCCTAAGGCCCACTTGACTTCACATTCCAGGATGTCTGGCTCTAGGTGAGTGATCACACCTCTTGATTATCTTGGTCATTAAGATCTTTTTTGTACAGTTCTTCTGTGCATTCTTGCCACGTCTTCTTAATACCTTCTGCTTCTGTTAGATCCCTAGGCCCACTTGACTTCACATTCCAGGATGTCTGGCTCTAGGTGAGTGATCACACCTCTTGATTATCTTGGTCATTAAGATCTTTTTTGTACAGTTCTTCTGTGCATTCTTGCCACGTCTTCTTAATATCTTCTGCTTCTGTTAGATCCCTACCATTTCTGTCCTTATTGAGCCCATCTTTGCATGAAATGTTCCCTTGGTATCTCTAATTTTCTTGAAGAGATCTCTAGTCTTTGCCATTCTATTGTTTCCCTCTATTTCTTTGCACTGATCGCTAAGGAAGGCTTTCTTATCTCTTTTTGTTATTCTTTTGAACTCTGCATTCAAACGGGTATATCTTTCCCTTCCTCCTTTGCTTTTCACTTCTTTTCTTTCCATAGCTATTTGTAAGGCCTCTTCAGACACCATTTTGATTTTTTGCATTTCATTTTTGGGAATAGTCTTGATTCCTGTCTCTTGTACAATGTCACGAATCTCCATCCATAGCTCATCAGGCACTCTGTCTATCAGATCTCGTCCCTTAAATTTATTTCTCACTTCCACTGTATATTCATAAGGGATTTGATTTAGGTCATACTTGAATGGTCTAGTGGTTTTGTCCACTTCTTTAATTTCAGTCTGAATTTGGTAAGGCATTGATGATCTGAGCTACAGTCAGCTCCTGGTCTTGTTTTTGCTGACTGTATAGAGCTTCTCCATCACTGGCTGCAAAGAATGTAATCAATCTGATTTCAGTGTTGACCATCTGGTGATGTCCATGTGTAGAGTCTTCTCTTGTGTTGTTGGAAGAGGGTGTTTGCTATGACCAGTGCGTTCTCTTGGCAGAACTCTATTAGCCTTTGCTCTGCTTCATTCTGTACTCCAAGGTCAAATTTGCCTGTTAGTCCAGGTGTTTCTTGACTTCCTACTTTTGCATTCTAGTCCCCTATAATGAAAAGGACATCTTTTTTGGGGTGTTAGTTCTAGAAGGTTTTGTAGGTCTTCATAGAATTGTTGTTTTTAAAGAAACTGTTTGCATGTCAATCTATATAGTCATGAAATTTATATTTGGGAGTGTTCACGTTCCCATACCCTATACAGAAAATTGCAAAAGGATAGTCAAATGATGATAAATAGGAAGAGTTGAGCATCATAAATTTTGAGGCTAATTAAATTAATATGCATTATTCTCACTGATTTTAGTATTAGATTATTATGAAAAGCGAGCTTTCAGTTCTGCTTCTTGTTCCATAGGTTGCTCATCCTGCCATGTCCAAATGGACAGATGATAACATTTAAATATGCATGTGGGCACGTGATTTGAGAACCCACTCATATAAATTATAGATTGATGCATTTCATTTTCTATACCTCACATGTTGCCAAGTATCCACTTATAGACTATGTGTAATGAACTACGTGCAGTCTTTTAAATTAATAACATCTACTTCAAAATGTAAACCTTGCACTTCTGTTTATTCACTTATATTTTGAATTACTAATTCCTCTCTGTTACATTTTGGTTGTATCATGGGTACAGATCTGTATTTTTATAAAATAAAGAGCTCCCAATTCTCAGTTTCCTGGCAAAACCTAGACTTGAACAATGGTGTGAGGAGACTCACAACCAGCTGCCCTAGACCCTCCTCTTCATCTCAGGATTGAGGTGCAAGAGAGGAACAGGGAATGCTATCCAGGATGATTGGATCCTGCATTAAAAGATTCATGGATGGAATCTCTTATTCAGGATTCCTTCCAAAATATTTCAAGATTAACCAGTGGAAGCAGAAATCTACTCACTGAGTAGGACAGTTCACTCTAAATCTTTGCAGATCATATTTCATGTATCACCAGATTGAAATTGTATTTGTCTCTTTTGGGCTCATATTTCATGTTGAAGTGACAAATGTGCTGACTTCTGTGAATATCATGTATCCTTTTAGGCTTCACTGAAATTAAATTATTCAAGATATTTTTCTACAATTTAATTTGAATATTAAACTATTTTCTTACAATGATGTAAATATTTAATATTTAAATATTAATATGAAATATACAATTCTATTTAATATATAAAATATAAATTTAATAATTGACTTATATTTATGAATTAATAATTATTAAACATTTAATTGATGCTAAATTATTGTCAAATTAATATTTAAATGGTAAATTTATAATAATTTGAACTTATTTTTGGCACATGACATGAATTACAGAAATCACAAAAGAGTTTTTACCGTTTTTAAATATTTCCTAATTTACTGGAGTCCATCGTAATTACTTTCAGGATTTTAAACAGCTCAACTGGAAT
>SJYT01020718.1:67426-82621 GCA_006410635.1 Cephalophus harveyi | reverse complement strand
TTCCTATATACTTGCTCCTTGTATGAGTCCTGAGCTCTAATTTCTCACCCACAAGTCCTTCAAACTGAAAATTAAAATTTTTTAGGAATTGCAAACTGACTTCCTTCACTTATACCTCTGTGGATTTCAGTTTTCCCTTTTAGTTTTGGCTTGAAAAGTCCTTAATATCTTGTCAGCTAGCCAGTGCTTTTAAGAATACATGCTTCTTATATTTTATCCCAGTGCTTTTTAAACTTTAACATGAAATGAAATTACCCCGTAATTTTGTTTAAACCTAATTCAGTAGACCTGATATTCTGCATTTCTGGCAGCCTCCCAGAGAACATCAGTTCTGCGGGTATACAGGCCACACTTTGAGTACCAAAGTTTTATCCTACAGTTTGTTATTTTCAGTGAATGTTTTGTTCCAAGAACCTGAAAGACTGTCATTATTAGACTCTGGAATGAAGCATTTATATGCCAACTACTGTGCTTGGCATTTTTATCTGTCTTGTCATTTAATCTCAAAAGCATTATGAAGTAGCTGGAATTAAGTTCATTTTGTAGAGGAGGGTGCTTGAGACATAAAGATTCAATAACTTGAGCAGAATCACAGTTAGTAGTTGTGGTGATAAATCATTTCAGACCTTACTCGTGAACCTTCTTTTTTTTTTAATTCGTCTTCTATTTGTTTTATATTGACATGTTTTTTAAAAGTTTATTTTTAGCTTTCTTTATTTGCTAAATACAGTTTCAAAAATATTTGTGATATACTTAATGATGTAAAATGAAGTATACATTAGAAGTATACTTCTAATTTAAAATGAGATCATTCTACAACTTACTTTCTTTACCAGGTGAAACATCTAATTGAATTTTTAAAAATTAAGAATTTCAAGCCAACTTTATGAAACCTAGGATGCTGCATAGATTTTCCTTATTTTTAGTATTGAGTAGATTATTGAGGCAGTGATGAGTTTCACGATGCTCTGAACTTTAATTACCTATTTTGCTAGGGTCTATAGATGTTTTAAAAATATTATATTTTCTTGGAGTAAAGTTATATTAGTTTATCTTAAAATAAGTTTTGTGGAATCTCCACTGAGTCTTTGTTTCACAATCTTGTATATTGTTAGAAAATTGTATGTTTGTTTGTTACCACTGTGAAATCATGTAATTCTTGGACCTTTCATGAAAATTGTAAAAGAGTAGAGTTGAAATTCTCATAGTAGAAAAGATTTTCTTTTTTTGAAACAGTGGTATTAAGTTGGTGCTTGCTGCTAAGTTGCTTCAGTCGTGTCCGACTCTGTGCGACCCCATAGACGGCAGCCCACCAGGCTCCCCCATCCCTGGGATTCTCTAGGCAAGAATACTGGAGTGGGTTGCCATTTCCTTCTCCAATGCATGAAAACGAAAAGTCAAATTGAAGTCACTCAGTCGTGTCCGACTCTTAGCGACCCCATGGACTGCAGCCTACCAGGATCCTCCATCCATGGGATTTTCCAGGCAAGAGTACTGGAATGGGGTGCCATTTCCTTCTCCAAGTTGGTGCTTAGGGAACTTAAAGGCTTCCCTGGTGGCTCAGTGGGTAGTCTGCCTGCAATGAGGGAGACCTGGGTTTGATCCCTGGGTGGGAAAGATCCTTTGGAAAAGGAAATGGCAACCCACTCCAGTATTCTTGCCTGGAGAATCCCATGAACAGAGGAGCTTGGCGGGCTACAGTCCATGTGGTCACAAAGAGTTGGATACAGTTGAGTGACTAACACTTTGACTTTCTCAGAAAGTTTAAAAGTTAATATAAATGTGATAAAACTGAACCTTTCAAATGATTTAATGTAAAGATTTTATCAGTCTTAATTTTTACTTTTTCATGAAAGTTTATGCATTTATCTAAGTAATCATTTGTTTGCTATTATAGGGAGGTGCAGTGGCAGGAAACGTGGCTCATATTCTGGACTCAAATCATGGAAAGGTTAGTTTGCCCCAATTCAGGGGAATGTTTTACTTGTTAAATAATATTATTGATGAATGAGTAATTTTTTTTCTTAAGCTCAGGGGTCACATCATATTCAGTATAGTACTATTTTTCATCACTTTGAAAGTTAAGGAGCTGTAAAGAA
Source organism: Cephalophus harveyi (assembly GCA_006410635.1). Taxonomy (NCBI): domain Eukaryota; kingdom Metazoa; phylum Chordata; class Mammalia; order Artiodactyla; family Bovidae; genus Cephalophus; species Cephalophus harveyi. The sequence continues at coordinate 80,522 of SJYT01020718.1, read as the reverse complement.
AATTGGTTAACACTCTTCTTTTCTCTTATGTAGAAGGCATTACTGTACACTGCAGTAAATCAGTTGGCTATGGGTAGCAATTCAGCAGAAGATGAGAAAAATACTGCACTAAAGACCATTCAGAAGGCAGCTCTCCTTTCTCCAGGTGAATATAATATAATCCATTTCATTATAGGATTCTGTCCATCTTGCATTTGTGAAGCAGCGTTTGTACTTTTATGAAATGAGAGAATTTTAAAATATTTTAAGATCTTGCATATTATTTGATTATCTGCATTCAGCTACTGATACTTGAGAGATAATTAGTTATTGAAGCAGGCTCAGAGGAATATCTCTTTAAAGATAGATCATTAACCATTATTGAAAATCTGAATTATATACTTTCAAGAAGTAGTTTTACGTCTGTTTTCCCATCAGTCAGGTTTAATGAGGTTGATCTATAGCTACTAAATTATTTAATAAACATGTTTAGTTACTTTTATGTGTAGTTAGTTTCTTGAAGAGTGGAGATATGTATTCTGTTAGAACTGACAGGGTGCTGACCTCACCTGAACTAACCTATTCTCAGTTCTAACCAGAATTATATGTGTACTATTGATCAACAAAGGCCCAAGGAATTGCTATAAATGGCATCAGCATTCTTCCATTACTACTACTGGAAAAATGCTTTAGAGAACTGGAAAGTCTGGCAAAGTAGGGTTATGGGGTGTATTTTTACAAAATATTGTTTTTAATATAAAACATAGCTTTAAACAATATATTCCACCAGAGCACTTCAAACATTTGTTTGATCAGAATGCTGTTGCTTTTGGCCAGGGACTGTGGGGAAGCATTGTACAAAGAACAGATTTGATGTCATCTTCACAATAAATTATAAAGCTTATAACTAAACTTCAAAGATTATTTTATAAAACAAGTAGACAGACCTGTCCTTGTTTTTCTTTCATTTTTGAAATAGAATAAAAAGAAACCTAAATATTTGGTTTTGTCTGTGTTACATGTTAGGTAAGTGTCTGATTTTTAAAAGTATTCTCAAGCAAATTATTAGGTATAGAATTGCTCTCAAGAATTCTTACTGTGGATCTAGAATGATTGATGTAAGTCTTTGATTATGTAAGTGAGATACACTTAAGAAAGGTGAGATTGCCCAGGAAAGTGAATGTAATTGTAGTTATGTGTAGTGGCTGTATACCTAGGCTCTATTGATCTTTAGTTAAACAGAGTTTTGATAGGTGGTCCTCCAAGGAATCTTTTCAGAAATTTAAATGTAATCCCAAGAATTTAGAGTTGAATGGAAAGAAATCCAATGTCTATTAGATTAATGATTCTGTGATATTAAAAGATATGTTTAGCCAAGTATATGAAAAACTTTAGATTTCTAATATATATGTGTGTATATGTATACATATTTGTATATAGTAATTATCACTTTGTTGCATAAGGAATTTGAGTTGCTGGTTATTTCTAGAAGAGAAGACAATTCTTCTGAACTATTTATGGCAAGAGAAATTGCTTCCAGCTAATATCTATCCCTCCCCCCAAAATCTAGACTATACAGTACCCTAAGATCCTTAAATGAGTTGTTCATTTAATCTTAGAAATATAGAAATTGAGTCCACTTCAGTTGAAATTACAGAATGTTACACCTGGGGGCACCTGAGCTGTCATTTAATTTAGATGCCTTGTTTTATAAAAGTATGTGTTCCAAAGGAAAAGTGGCTGCACAGTTAATTAGTGGCGTTGTTAGACCTAAAACCCAGGCCTAGACTCAGTCATGTTCCTTTTATTATATAGTATTCAGATCGCATCATAAATTCTAGGAAATGGTCCCCATTTTCTTATTCTGGATTTAATTTTGTTCTATGATATTTAAAATAAGGTAGTCATTATTTGGGCAGAAGCTATTTTGTAATATTAAGGTAACTACTTAATTTTTTGTAAAAATTTTTGGTCTGTATAACATTTCTAATGATTCTTGTATAATCTATAAATGAAATAGATCTATTTCAGACATTTGATGGAAGGTATATGTTGGATGGGGCAGTTAGATAAGAAAAAATTAAAATCTAGAGCTAAGGAGTATGTTTAAATGTCTGTATTGTTAATTGGAACCTCTTGTAGGATTTTAAAATTATCCGTTTTTTCTTTAAGGGCAAATGGACTGAAAATATTAACCTGTAAGATATGATTCGTGAAATAAAAGACCAAGCAAATTAACCTAAATTCCAAATCCGAGTTCAGCTTTCTGTTTTCACAATTAACTTTTGAAAAGAGTCTGTACTCATAATCTCTTTTATTATCTCTCAACTCACCGCCCTGAAGCTGCTATCAAGGTGTGAAGGAAGGAAAAAAAGATCAGATAAATGAAGGGATATATAACCAAAATTGCTTCACTTGGAATGATAAAGTGATTTTCATGTTTGGCTGTTAGAACATAGGTAAAATGGAGTTGTCTTGAGGTTTTCCTTTGCTTCAAACTTTTCTTAAGAACTGAGAAATTGTGTTACCTTGCTTTTCCTATGACTGAGCCTTTAGTATAGGGACAGAGTGATGAACACAACTGAGATTTGTCCTTGGAATTCAATGAATGTGACTGTAATTAACCTTTCCACAATAGCATAGTACTCTAGGCACCGCTCATGTAACCAGCAGTGGAAGAAGAGTTTAATAGGATATTTCTTATCCTCTGATGTGTTTGGAAAAAATGGCAAAACTTGAAGGATGAATATATGTATTGTGTCTTATGAGTTAGTTTTTCTTTAAGAAAATTGAACTTTTCTGTAGATAACATTTTTTTATTTTATTTCTTGGTGTTTATAAACTCTTACTTTCAGTTTTGGTAGTTTTCCAACACCATGTTGATATCGACAAGCCTCCTAATTGTATTTCTTATGTCTAGGTGATCCTACTGTCTGGGCTGGGCTGATGGCAGCTTGTCATGCCGATGATATACTGGCTCTAGTGAGCGGCACTCAGCCAAAGAGGATGGATTTATACTTGGCACTGTTATCTGCTGTTTCTGCTTCAAGTAAGTTTGAAAAAGCATTTAATACATGATACATTCAAGATAAAGTATTCAGAAGGATATTGCCAAAAGCTAATAGGCAGAATTAGCCCTGCATGAAAGGCTATTATATTCTCATCTAACAAAGCTTAAAAACAAGACAAAATGGTCAAATCATTTTTAAGGAGTTTATCTGCATTCAGAACAAAGCTTAAGAACATTATAAGAACAGAAATATCCAGCATTCAGCAAGGTAAAATTCACAATGTCTGGTATCCAGATAAGACTTGATAAGCATGCAAACAAGGGTGGAAAATACCACCCAGGATGGGTGGAAAAATACCATGGGTGGAAAAATACCACCCATGATGAGGAGAAAAATCAGTCAATAGAAACAGATCCACAAAAGACACAGGTAGAAATCTCTTTAACGTGTAATTAGCTGTTTAAAGCACATTCGACAATAGCACAGAGGCCAGGAGGAGAAAATGGAAGTATTTTGTTGTAAAGGTTTTTTACTATAAGTGGTAAAATATTACAGTCATCCGTAAGCATTCATGGGGGATTTGTTCTGTGACCTCCCTCAGATATCAAAATCCACTGATGCACAACTCTTATATAAAATGATGTGTAATAGTTGACTCTGCTTGTCCATGGGTCCCATATCTACAGATACAGAGGGCCAAGTGTATTTAAAGTTAGATGGTGACAGGTTGACGATAAATACTCTAAACCTTAAAGTAGACACTAAGAAAAACAGAGTTATAAGTTTGCAATAAGCCACCAAAGTAGAAAAAAATGGGGTATAAAAAATAATCCAAGAAAGGAAGAAAAGAGAACATTGAATAAAGAGAGAACAACAGCACAATAGAGTTAAACCCAACCAAATCAATAATCAAGTTAAGTATAAATGGTCTAAGTACCCCAGTTAAAAAGCAGATTGACAGGTTGGATAAAAAAGCAAGAGCTTTTACTGCCTAAAGGAAACATAGCAAAATATAGACCTAAATTTTAAGACAAAAGTAATCTCGTGCTATCTATAAAATATCTGTAAAATAGATAAGCAACAAACACCTGCCTTATATAAAGTAGATAAACAAGGACCTGCCTTATAACACAGGTCAGCTATATTTAATATCTTGTGTGTGTGTGCTCAGTCACTTCAGTCGTGTCTGACCTTTTGCGACGCTATGGACTGTAGCCTACCGAGCTCCTCTGTCCATGGGACTCTCCAGACAAGAATACTGGAGTGGGTTGCCATGCCCTCCTCTGGGGGATCTTCCCCACTCAGGGATCGAATGTGGGTCTCCTGCATCTTCTGCATCACAGGCAGATTCTTTACCACTGAACCACCAGGGAAACCCTTTAATAACTTGTAATAACCTATAATGGAAAAGACTCTGAAAAAGAATATATATGTTTTATATATATATATATACATTTGTGTGTGTGTATATATACACACACATATGTAGATATGTATAACTGAATCACTTCTTTGTATACCTGAAACATTGTAAATCAGCTATATATCTATTTAAAAAAAGATTTAAAAAAAAGACAAAAATGATTTAACAAATTAGAGAATGGTGAAAGACTCTTGAGAGTCCCTTGGACTGCAAGGAGATCCAACCAGTCCGTTCTGAAGGAGATCAACCCTGGGATTTCTTTGGAAGGAATGATGCTGAAGCTGAAACTCCAGTACTTTGGCCACCTCCTGCGAAGAGTTGACTCATTGGAAAAGACTCTGATGCTGGGAGGGATTGGGGGCAGGAGGAGAAGGGGACGACCGAGGATGAGATGGCTGGATGGCATCACTGACTCGATGGATGTTGAGTCTGAGTGAACTCCGAGAGATGGTAATGAACAGGGAGGCCTGGCGTGCTGCGATTCATGGGGTCGCAAAGAGTCGGACACGACTGAGCGACTGAACTGAACTGAACACTTATGGAACTGAAATAAACTTGTAGAACTGAAAAGAGAGATCAACAAATTCATAATTACAGAGATTCAACAGTCTTGATAATTGATAGAAAATTGGACAGGAATTTAGTAAAGATATAGTAAAAGCTTGAACAATATCAACCAGCTTGACCCAGTTGTCATTTATAGGAAAGTACTCCTAACAATAGCAGAAGGTGTATTTTTGTCAAGTATACACAGACTGTTTGTATATCATATTATGGGGGCTTCCCTGGTGGCTCAGCCGGTAAAGAATCCACCTGCAATGCTGTAGACCTAGGTTCAATCCCTGGGTTGGGAAGATCCCCTGGAGAAGGAAATGGCTACCCACTCCAGTATTCTGGCCTGGAGAATTCCAGGGACTACATAGTAGTCCATGGGTTTGCAAAGAGCCAACTTTCACCACTACATCATATTATGAGCCAGTAAGCAAATCTAAATAAATTTTAAAAATTAAAACCATACAGAGTATGTTATCTTAATATAGTTGAATTAATTTAAAAATCAGTAACAATAAATCTGGAAAATTCTCAAATATTCAAAAATTTAATAGACTTCCAAATAATCCAGGCCAAAGAATGAAGCAGGAAGGAAATTAGAAAATATTTTGAACTGAAAGTATTTGGAAAGTGAAAAATCAATATATAAAATTCTGTGATGCTACTCAAGTACTGCTTATAAGAAAATTTTAGCATCAAATGTCTACATCAGGAAATAAGAAGGGCCTCAAATTGATGATCTCAACTTCTCCCTTGAGAAAATAGAAAAAAGAAAGAGAAATTAAACCAAAGTAAGCAGAATAAAAGAAAATAAAGAGTAGAGATCTGTGAAATAGAAAACAAAATCAACAAAAGCAAAACCCAGTTCTTTGAGAAGATCAATGAAATTGATAAACCTCTAGCCAGGCATCAGGAAAAAATTGTCAGGAATGAGAGAGGATACATCTCTGTAGCTATTAAAAGGCTCATAGTGAAAGTGAAAAGTGGCTCAGTTGTGTCTGACTCTTTGTGACCCCATGGACTGTAGTCCACGGAATTCCCAGGCCAGAATACTGGAGTGGGTAGCCTTTCCCATCTCCAGGGGATCTTGCTAATCCAGGGATTGAACCCAGGTCTCCCGCATAGCAGGCAGATTCTTTTACCAACTGAGCCACAAGGAAGCCCAAAAAGGCTCATAGGAGAATCTTAAGAACAATTTTATGCCCCTAAATTTGGCAATGTTGATGAAATGGATAAATTCCGTAAGAGACAGCTCACTTAAGAAGAAATAAACTGAATAGCTTTATATCTATTAAAGAGACTGAATTTATAGTTAAAAATCTTCTTATATAGAAAACTCCAGGGCCAGATATAATTCTGCCAAACATTGAATTAAAAAATAATACCAGCTCTATACAAACTCTTCCAGAAAATTGAAAAGGTGGTGACATTTCCTAACTTCTGCTACGAGGTCAGTTCAGTTCAGTTGCTTAGTTGTGTCTGACTCTTTGCGACCCCATGAATCACAGCACCCCAGCCTCCCTATCCGTCACCAACTCCTGGAGTTCACTCAAACTCACATCCATCGAGTCGGTGATGCCATCCAGCCATCTCATCCTCTGTCATCCCCTTTTCCTCCTGCCCCTAATCCCCCCCAGCATCAGAGTCTTTTCCAATGAGTCAACTCTTCGCATGAGGTGGCCAAAGTACTGGAGTTTCAGCTTTAGCATCACTCCTTCCAAAGAACACCCAGGGCCGACCTCCTTTAGAATGGACTGGTTGGCTCTCCTTGCAGTCCAAGCTGTGAGGTCAGCATTACATAAATACTGAAACTAGAGAAAGGCATTACAAGCAAACTATGGAACTACAGATGCAGACATTTATAACAAAACTTTCACAATTCAAATCCAATAACACACAAAAAAGATAGTACTACATCATGATCAAGTGGGGTTTATTCTAAGATTGCAAGGTTGCTTTAATATTTGAAAATGAATGTATAAAATTTACCATGTTAAACACTATAAAACATTATACTTTATGATTTCATTTATATGAAATTTCAGATAATGCAAACTGATCTATTGTGAGTGAAAATAATGAGTGATTGTCTGGGGACAGAGGGAAAGAGGAGAGGTGGGTTGGGGACAGGAAGGATTACCAAGGAGTAGGAGCAAGCTGTTCATGATGCTGGATGCATTTATTATCTTGATAGTCGTGATAGTTCATAGATGGATACTTATGTCAAAAGTTATCAGATTTATAGTTTGAATGTGTGCAGTTTATCATATGTCAGTTATATTGCAATAGATTTTTACTTTTTTCATTGAATTATTTTGTTTAGTGAAGACTGATTTTTTTTTTAATGTAAGTCACAAATATAAAAAGTCTTAAGTTATTGAGCCACAAATATTCCTACTATGAAACTTTTTAGAAACCTGTCTCATGTTGAGATAGTCTGTGATATTCCAGTGATATGTGTAAAAGTTGTATTGCATGGTAAGTTTAATTGTCATACTTAATAATTACTTCTCAGAGAACACATTATAAACTGCAGAAAAAAGTTTTAACATTGACTTGTTTTATTGTAGTTAAAGACAAAGAATTCTTTGAAAATTACAACCAGTCTCTTGAAAGGTGGTCTCTCTCTCAAGCTGTCACTGGTCTAATAGACACAGGAAGAATATCTGAAGCTGAAGCCCTCTGCACAAAGGTATTTTTATGGAATTGAGATTCATGAATTCTTATCCTACTTGGAAAATAACTTCAAAAATAGAGTGCACATTATTTAGAGAGCATTTGGTTGTGATGGTGGTGGTGATGATAATGAAGATAATACCCAGCATTAACTGGGTACTTACTATAGGCTAGTTAATACATTTAGCAGTTTGTATTTGACCTTCACAACAATCCTGTGATTTAGGTACTTTTTATTATCCCCATTTATACAAAAGAGAAAACTAAGGCTTAAGGAGTATAACTAATTTGCATAAGAGTTCACAGGTACAAATTGATAGACTTTTGTTTAAGCTCACATGTGTCTGACTCTTGAGACTCAAAGTTGAATTTATTTGGGATATTTCTTATGGAAGTAGTATTTTCCTTTGATTTCTGGTTACTCTCTTTAGAATGCTATGTTTTCCAGCATCCCTGCGTTTTCCCAAAGTTCTGAACCATATAGAATGACTGTGGGGACTGTTAAGGGGGTGACTGAATTATTGAGTAATCAGTTTTTACCTACCTGGATTGTAGTCTCTGTGAGTAAATTCTTAGACTTTGCCTGACCCATAGTAGAGGCTCAGTAAATATTTATTGAATGAACAAATCAGTTTTATAAACATACTCAAAAATAACTTAATGAATAAGGAGAATTTTAGACATCACTTTTCCTGAAAACACCTCTTTTTAGTTTGTTTCCCATAAATATTTACCTGGGAGATTGTGTTGTTTTTCTAGAAATGTATTTTGAAAGATCACTATGAATTTTACAGAGAAAGAGGAATGGATCTTTGAAGATCCCTTTGGTCCTTGAATTCTTTGAAAAGCAGAATCATACATTATCTCTTTTATTTAAGAAATTCCATCTAGGTTCAGGACAGTTCAGTATAATACAGTGAATGTTTAGTGAGCGTAAATTGGCAGTTGCTTCTTACTCTCTCTGACAGAGAGTATGAACCTTTCCTCGTCATTTTAAGGTTCCAATCTCTTACTTAAAAGAAAGGAATCACATACCTTTCAGAAATAAAGACATTTAGAACTACAACCAATAGAAGATAAAGAATTAGGTTATTGAGAGACAGACAATAAAGAAAGATATGTCTAAAACAATAGTGGAAGGACATGCTTGGAGAACTAGCCTTAACTTCTTGTATGTGTATATTGTGGATACATATTACATATTGTATATATAATTCAGTTCAGTCACTCAGTCGTGTCCGACTCTTCATACATATATACATATAAACAACATATACATTTATACATATACATACATGTAATACTTTTATGTCTGTATGTGTGTGTTTTAAGGTATAAATAAATGGCTTAGGGAAATATGTATAAGAAGTCTGTGCCTGGAGGAAGGACAATGTGTATCTTTATTAAGATGTTGAGAAAGGAAAAAAATTATAGCTCTTTCCTTCTTACATAGTATGTGCGTGCTCAGTTGCTTCAGTCATGTCCAACTCTTTGCAACCCTATGGATTATAGCCCGCCAGGCTTCTCTGTCCATGGGATTCTCTAAGCAAGAATACTGGAGTAGGTTGCCATGCCCTCCTCCAGGGGACCTTTCTGACCCAGGGATCAAACATGTGTCTCCTGAATCTCTGGCATAACAGGCGGATTCTTTCCTTCTGAGTCACCAGGGAAGCCCCTCTTACATAACACAGGTTTTTCCAAGTAAGGGATAATTCTAGCCTTCACTGTTAATTTTATATTTTCTTAGTTCAGCTATTTATATGCAGACCCTAAATTTTTCAGGCTATCACCTAAGAATAAACCAAGTCAAAGGGATGTACTAAATCGAAGAGTGACAATTTATAAACTACAGTAGTAGTATTACTGATTTTAGAGTTTATTTAAGTATAGAGTTTGATATTCCCAAGATGATCAGTGTTCTTTTTTTACTTTTGCTGTTATTTTTTAATAAGAAAAGGTTAAATTCAGGTTGTTGTTTTTTTTTCAGTATGGAGAATAGCTTAATTGCCTTTTACATTTAACATTTCAGAACCTGTTTCACGAATTTCTGTTTGATTTTTAGAATTTAAAAAGTAACCCTGATCAACCAGCTGTTATCTTACTCTTGAGACAAGTTCAATGTAAACCACTCCTGGAGTCACGAAAACCTCTCCCAGATACTGTACTTGACGAGCTGCAAAAAACAGTCATGTCCAACTCAACCTCTGTTCCAGCTTGGCAGGTAAATTTTCTCTTTTGTTTTGTGAGTCCTGAATTAAAATGCTCTGTGATGTTCAATGAGGTCAGGGGTGTGCCCCATTTTTGTCTTGCCTTTAAACCCACTGTGTCTCTCATTTTCACACAGTAGTTAATATGTGGTTAATATCTCTCATTAACCACAATAGTTAGAGAAACTAAAGAAGTTGATTATTCATTAAGGATCTGCTGCTGCATGGCTTTAAAGCGTTTAAAATAGCTGGTTATAAACCTTTCCATTTAAAACAGTGTTGAAAATAATGTCTTTTATAAGGAGTCAATAGAAGAGAGCTAAGTGTTGCAAACATAATAAGCTTGCCGTAATGGTGCTTTACTCTCCCTTAGAGGCAATGTGTGTAGCTTTTCCTTAGCTCCTTTACAAGTAACCTGTATCTAAGATTCTAATGGGTTTTCAGTGCCTTCAGAAATAGTTATTTTCAGGATTGATGCCTGAATCCCTGAGCTGTCAGCCCTTTTAGCTGGCTCTGCTTACCACAGTGACAAGTACATAATGATCACTACCTACTTTATTCTCATTGATAGTAAAATACAAAAAGCATATATATTACTCAACTTGTTACAGTTCTTTCTGTGCCCCGAGACAGTATCAAAGGGACTTTTTGACACAGGTTTTACAGAAGTTTGTTTTACTACAGTTCTTCATTTGATCTTTTGTTCTATGAACGTTTTGATGTCCTGCTTAAAAAGATTATCTAATGGTGTAAAATAGTTAGATTATGCACATTAAGCTTCCTTTTTACCTAATCCTTGAAGAAAGATGGTGCTTTTTTTCCCCCTTTCAGAGTAAATTTGCCATATGAGACTTAACATACTTTAATTCTAAGGTCAACTGGATATTGATGATCTCATGTTCTTTATCAAGGGAAAAAACGCTTTGTCAAACTAAAAGGGAAAAATTAAAGGATAAATTATGCAGTAAGTAGTCTTAAGAGATAGCATATGTGTTTTCTTTTATACCATGATATAATTCACAAAGAATAGAATGTAAAAATCTTACTATGTATGTAAGTACTTTTAACCGCTACTTATATCAAGATGTAGGGATTTCCCAGGTGGCTCAGTGGTAAAGAATCTGCCAATGCAGGAGATGCAGGAGACTCAGGTTTGATTCCTGGGTTAGGAAAATCCCTGGAGAAGGAAATGACAACTCACTCTAGTATTCCTGCCTGGGGAATCGATGGACAGAGGCGCCGGGCAGGATATGGTCAGTACGGTCACAAAGAGTTGACACAGCTTAGTGACGGAACACACACATATCAAGGTATAGAGTAGCTCCTGCAACGTCGTGGCCACCTCGTGGCCACCTCCGTTGTTTAGTTGCTAAATGTATCCAACCCTTTTGTGACCCCATGAACTGTATCCTGCCAGTCTCCTCTGTATGTGGGATTTCCCAGGCAAGCATACTGGTGTAGGTTGCCATTTCCTTCTCTGTGGGATCTTCCCGACCCAAGGATCAAACCAACATCTCCTACACTGGCATGTAGCTTCTTTACTGCTGAGCCACCAGGGAAGCCCATATAAATTAATTCTAGAAAGAATGATTGTCAGGATAAACTAAAGATAAGGACAGAGAGCCATATGATTATTTGTTAGAATTCACTGCCATTACTTTATACCTTACCTTTATGCTTTTAAAATATTTTACCGCACCAAGGTTTGAAAGAACTTAGCTTTAAATATAGTGGAATATTGAGCAAGTATCAGGTTATATCTTAAGATGCTCTGATGTTTTCTTCTGTTAACAATTGAAGGCACATTGTCTTGGTTTCTGAATTAATCTGGCCCAGAAATGTGTTAGTTTCACAATCATGTATGATTTTAGGGAAAAAAAGGAATATTGCAAGGCATGATAAACATATCCCTGGTGGCTCAGACAGTAAAGCGTCTACCTACAACGTGGGAGACCCAGGTTCAATCCCTGTGTTGGGAAGATCCCTTGGAGAAGGAAATGGCAACCTACTCCAGTACTCTTGCCCGGAAAATCCCATGGACAGAGGAGCCTGGTAGGCTGTAGTCCATGGGGTTACAAAGAGTCGGACAGGACTGAGTGACTTCACTTTTACTTTGATAAGCATAGTGTTAGCCTTTTTCTCTAGCAGTACAGGACTGAAGACACCTTGGAATTGAGGTTGGGTATTTCTAATTGGCCATTAAATCCTGTACATATAAAGCCCCTGCAGGAAACTATAAAAGGCATAAGAATTAATAGGATTCTAGAAACAAAATTCTGTCCACATCCCTACTGAATAGGCACCTCAATTATACTACCATTTTGGATTAGTGTACCTGCATGAAGGCCAGGTGTATAACTGCATCTGCAGAGTCTTCATTTATGTGTATTCTACTGCCGAAAGATTGGACATGGTTGCTGGTATTAACACAAATTGCTAACAAAAAGTTTTCAACTTGAATCTACTACTAACTGGTTATGTGATTTTAATCCAGGTACACCCACTCCAGCTCCAGAGTCTTCATCTGAAACATGAGAGAGGAATTTTAGATAATATAATTACTGTAGAAGTCTTTTTTTTTTTAATTTTATTTTATTTATTTTTTTTCTTTTTTTTTAAATTATTATTATTATTATTATTTTTAATTTTATTTTTACTTTATTTTACTTTACAATACTGTATTGGTTTTGCCATACATTGACATGAATCCACCATGGGTGTATATTAGCTCCCAATCCCGAATCCCCCTCCCACCTCCCACCCCACATCATCTCTCTGGCTCATCCCTGTGCACCAGCTCCAAGCATCCTGTATCCTGTATCGAACATAGGCTTGTGCTTCGTTCTTACATGTTAGTTTACATGTTTCAATGCCATTCTCCCAAATCATCCCACCCTCTTCCTCTCCCATAGAGTCCAAAAGTCCTTTCTATACATTTGTGTCTCTTTTGCTGTCTCACATACAGGGTCATCACTGCCATCTTTCTATATTCCATATATATGTGTCAGTATACTGTATTGGTGTTTTTCTTTCTGGCTTACTTCACTCTGTATAATAGGTTCCAATTTCATCCATCTCATTAGAACTGATTCAAATGAATTCTTTTTAATGGCTGAGTAATACTCCATTGTGTATATGTACCACAGCTTTCTTATCCATTCATCGGCTGATGGACATCTAGGTTGTTTCCATGTTCTGGCTATTATAAACAGTGCTGCGATGAACATTGGGGTACATGTGTCTCTTTC
>SJYT01020718.1:4344-62352 GCA_006410635.1 Cephalophus harveyi | reverse complement strand
TTAAATTTCTTTAATACATATAGGACTTTTAAGATTTCTTGTTTCCTTAGCATTTGTGAGTTGCAAGAAATTTGTACAGAGTATCTCAATTTCTTAAACGTTGTTTAAGTCAAGTTGGTTAATTATGTTTAAATCTTCTATATCCTTATTTATTTTTTTGTCTGTTATCATTGCTGAGATAGGTGTGTTGAAATCTCTGATTTAGATTCTGGATTTGTCTATTTCTTCTTAAATTTATATTTTTGCTTCATAAATTCTGTGTGATTGGGATATACAAATGTATATCTTCCTTTGACTGGGATATACAAATGTATATCTTCCTTTGACTGACTCTTTCATCATTATGAAACAGCCCAGTTTATCTCTTAATATCTCTTGTCTTGAAGTCTACTTTGTTGGGAATTAATATAGTTACGTGAACTTTTGGTTAGTGTTTACATGATGTAACTGTCACATATGAACAGTCATTGTGTATTTTGATTTTGTTCCTGACTTGCTATCTTGAGAGACTTTTTAAGACTTCAGACTAGATGTGGCCAGTATGCTGTTGCTAATGGAATGGGCAAGATGGCAATACATATATCCTCTCTCTCTTGAACCTCTCTCCCACTTCCCAGCTCATCCCAGCCTTCTAGGTCGTCACAGAGCACCAGCTTGAGCTTCCTGTGTTATACTGCAACTTCCCACTAGCTATCTGGTTTACATATGGTAATATATATGTTGCAATGCTACTTTCTCAGTTCATCCCACTCTCTCCTTCCCTCTGCCCCACCATGTTCATAAGTCTGTTCTCTATTCCTGCCCTGCAAATTGGTTCAACAGTACCATTTTTCTTGATTCCACAATACTTATTTTTCTCTTTCTGACTTATTTTACTCTAACAGACTATAGGTTCATCCACCTCACTAGAACTGACTCAAATTCCTTCCTTTTTATGGCTGAGTAATATTCCATTGTATATATGTACCACAACGTCTTTATCCATTCATCTGCTGATAGACACCTAGGATGCTTCCATGTCCTGGATGCTGGTAGTGCTGCAGTGAACATTGGAGTACACCTGTTGTTTTGAATTACAGTTTCCTCAGGGTATATGCTGTCGTGGGATTGCTGGGTTATACGGGTCTGTCCCCTTTCTTAACCTGTGATTTTTGTTTTGGGGGCACAAAATTCATCAATAATTAAATTAAAAGTTTTAACTCCAACATTTATTGAATTTGTTGGAAGTAGACTGTGCAGTAAACTAGAGTCTTTTGCTTCCTTTTCTCTCGCTACTCCTCAGTGGCTGGCGCACATATATCAGTCCCAAGGAATGATGGGTGCTGCAGAGATGTGTTACAGGAAGAGCCTGCAAGTAGCATCCCAGCAGGGCAGCTGGAGTGGGAAGCTCTCGAGCCTGCTGAGGCTAGCACTGCTTGCATTGGAAGTCTGCATGGTAAGATCTCATTATAGTTATGATGTGGAAAACTGCTGCTTTTATTTTTCTTTAAGATAAAAGCTTTTTACATAGTGATATTCCATTCAGTTCCTATTGTTTCATCACCTTCTACTGTGGGCTCCTTGTAGACTTTGTGTTTGGGGTCTTGATGGGCATAAAGTAACATAACATAAACTCATAGACTCTAGCAGGTCATTGCCATCATTTAGGAGGAAAAAACAAAGATTGCAACTTAAAAAGTTAAATTATGACAGAATATACATTTTTGTTTCTTGGTGACTTAAGTTAGAATTAACCCAGCTACCCATTAGTGAAAAAGATGCCAATAATTAGCATTTCAGTCATTTCTCAGTTCAATTTGATGTTCTGTAAGAGGGATTCCTAATAATTTTTGACTTGATATATTTTCTGATACCAAGTTAGGTGTATTAATCTAGAGGTCTTATAAACTCTTTAAGGTAAATATTTAAGTGGGTGTCTGGAGGAGCAAACTCCAGAAAAGTGTATATGATATCTTATTTGAGTGTATGTATGTGTAGTATATAGTTTCAAGAATGTTTATCTGTAAAGACACTGTGTACATGTGCATGTTAAAAGACACATAGGAAGATATGGAAAGATACAAAAGAAACTTACTGGCAGTTACTTTGGAGAATGGTATTAGGGGGTCTTTAAGGAATGGTGGAGGAGAATTTTTCATTTTCTGTCCTTTGCTAGTGTTTTAATTTTTTATCATATGCATATTGCTTCTGTAATTAAAAGATAAAAAGTAATTTTTTAAAAATTAAATTTTCCTAGACAGGACTGAATGAACTGTTGCTTATGCCATAGCAGTCCATCGCCAACTTTACTTGCTTTCACCGGGCATTTTAGCAGAAAAATACAAGCTTTAGGAAATGTGTTTAGCTTTGGTGCTATTACTATGGAGCACATTTCAGAGCTCCTTAGGTTGGGGCCATGTTTCGTACTTCTTGTGTTTTGCTTTATGCTCTGCTTAACACATAGGAGCTCTTCCACCAGTAGTTTTGAATGAATGGGCGGGTAATAGTGGTGGTCAAATTTGAGATAATTTGGCTGGAAAGAAATGGTGGTTAATGGTAATTGTGGGCCACTGAAGATGTTGTTTTGTTTGTCCCATATTTATATTTAACAAAAGTCTCTGTGGAAGTAACATGTGGCATCTATAACTGTTCCTGAATGTGTGGAGAAGTCTAACTTATTAATTTGTTCGTTAATAAGAATTATTTAGTGATGTGTTTTTTTGTTTGTTTGTTCTTCATGCTGGGAAATTAAATCTGACCTGGAATAAAATAAAAACAGCAATAGTAGTAGCAAACATACAGAACACTTAGCCTGTGCTAGGTTCTGGTCTAATGCTTTATATGTATAAACTTCATTAATATTCATAAGAATTTATTTTTTAGATGACAAGATTGGATTACAGTTTAGTAATACCCGTGTATGCCTGCCTCCATCCCCCCACCACTGCTGGCACCACAAACAGTGTTTTCTCTAGGAGCTTTGGTTCTGCCTGTGAAAACTTCAGCCAATTAAGCTGTCTAGAACTCCCTTCCTAACTTTTTTGGTAATAGTGGAGATGGTAATAACTACTTTGCCTAAGGTTGTTAGGAATATCAAATGAAGTAACACAAATGCCTTTGTAAACTTCAAAGCTCTGTTCACATTTGATTTGCTTGTTATAAGATTTGATACCCAGCAGTTATTGTAAGGAGATGTCGTATTTCTCTGGTAAATAGCTGGCAGCGTATGGAGGATGTGTATATGAAAATTAGGCTGTTTTATGTGTGATAATATATGAATAGATTATTAAACTGAAAGGTTCTGTTAAGATATTAAATATCTTAGATTCCAAAGAGAGAGAGCAAATCAAGATACAGATTTCTGAAGCAGGTAGAAGACTTAACCCATAAGGACGCTGTACAAAGATTAGGAGAGCAGAGTTGGAGGACTTTGAAGAAATCTTCCTGGAGAAAGCTGTTGCCTCCCCTGTCATCTCCCTGGCACATTTCCACACACACACAGGTGCCCCCGAGGCGAGAAAGGCGGTGCCGCCAGAGAGAGGGAGGCTGTGATGTTGGCCTCAGAGGTCCTGCAGGCACGTGTCCAGAAGCATATGGACAGGTGTCTGATGTGTGCCTTGAAAACTGCAGCTTCCACCTGCTGGGAAGAGAGTTGGTCATGGTTTGGAAAGTGACTGCCTGGTTCTGGGAGAGAGTGGTCAGCAGTGGGTGAATCCCAAAGGTAGTTAGGAATGCACGTTTGGCTACAAGATGCCCTCCATCTTACTAAAGAGTTGCTGCAGTGTGAGGTGGGCAGCACTCCTGGAGTTCATTCGATCCAGGAATGGGTGATGCCGCCTGAGCTGGTGGACTGGCATTGCACCTATCTTAGGTCCTGACATGCGGAGCCACCTAGAGGAGTGATGGAATCTCAGCAGAAAGGAAGCTGGACGTCTCCAGATTGCCAGAGCATGTGAAGAGAGGAAGTGGACAGAGTCCCTTCACCCAGCTTAGTGGAATTGTGCGTCCTGTCCTGTGCACAGGCTTCCCACTGGGTCTAGTGCTCTGTAGTCACCGTGTTGACATGTTCAATCATTTTTTAACAAAGAGCCCTGCATGTTTTATATTTTGCATTGAGCCCCACAGATTTCAAAGCCGGTTCTGCAGTAAGAGACTACCCACAAAGCTGGGTGTCTCTGATAAAACCAAGAAAATCCAGATGAAGAGACAAAGATCTTTATGTGTCTATCAGGCCTAAGGAATCAGACATCACCTTACAATTGAGAAGGAACTCTTAAAGTCGCTCAGTCGTGTCAACTCTTTGTGATCCCATGCATTATAGCCTTCCAGTCTCCTCTGTCCATGGAATTCTCCAGGCAAGAATACTGGAGTGGGTTGCCGTTTGCTTCTCCAGGGGATCTTCCCAACCCAGGGATTGAACCCTGCTCTCCTGCAGATTCTTCACCATCTGAGCCACCAGGGAAGCCCTCACCTTACAATGACACCCACCAAACTTCTGATGTTTCAGTTGAGGCCGGAAACTACAATTAGCAAGAAAAGGTGGGAGTGCTGGGCAGAGGAACAAGCCATGTGCTGCTGCCTGTAAGCACACCCTAGCTAGAAGCTGAGGAGATGGGAGTAGGGTGTATTATCTTTGTATGAAGGTTGAAGTTTTGAAAAGAAGAGAACTTTCTAATTAAGACTCTGAATGGCTGTCAGAGTCATGTTTCTTGTTCAGTCACTCAGTCATGTCCAACTCTTTGCGACCCCATGGACTGCAGCATGCCAGGCATCCCTGTCCTTACCATCTCCTTGCTTAAACTCATGTCCATTGAGTTGGTGATGCCATCCAACCATCTCATCCTCTGTCGTCCCCTTCTAGAGGCTCTTTAGTTCCTCTTTGCTTTCTGCCATAAGGGTGGTGTCATCTGCATATCTGAGGTTATTGATATTTCTCCCCGAAATCTTGATTCTAGCTTGCACTTCATCCAGTCTGGCATTTCGCATGATGTACTCGGCATATAAATTAAATAATCAGGGTGACAATATACAGCCTTGATGTACTGTTTTCCCAAATTGGAACCCCAGTCCATTGTTCATGTCTGGTTCTAACTGTTGCTTCTTGACCTGCATACAAATTTCTCAGGAGACAGGTAAGGTGATCTGGTATTCCCATCTCTTTAAGAATTTTCCACAGTTTGTTGTGATTCACATGGTCAAAAGCTTTAGTGTAGTCAATGAAGCAGAAGTGGATATTTTTCTGTAATTCTCTTGCTTTTTCTATGACCCTGACCTGCATACAAATTTCTCAGGAGACAGGTAAGGTGATCTGGTATTCCCATCTCTTTAAGAATTTTCCACAGTTTGTTGTGATTCACATGGTCAAAAGCTTTAGTGTAGTCAATGAAGCAGAAGTGGATATTTTTCTGTAATTCTCTTGCTTTTTCTATGACCCAGTGGATGTTAGCAATTTGATCTCTGGTTCCTCTGCCTTTTCTAAATCCAGCTTGAACATCTGGAAGTTCTTGGTTCACATACTGTTGAAGCCTTTCTGGAGAATTTTCAACATTACTTTGTTAGCGTGTGAAACAAGTGCAGTTGTGTGGTAGTTTGAACATTCTTTGGCATTGTCTGTCTTTGGGATTGGAATGAAAACTGACCATTTCCAGTCCTGTAGCCACTGCTGATTTTCCAAATTTGCTGGCATATTGCGTGTAGCACTTTCACAGCATCATCTTTGAGGATTTGAAATATCTCAGCTGGAATTCCATCACCTCCACTAGCTTTGTTCCTTGTGATGCTCCCTAAGGCCAACTTGACTTCATACTCCATGATGTCTGGCTCTAGGTGAATGATCAAACCATCGTGGTTATCTGGGTCATTAAGACCTTTTTTGTATAGTTTTTCTGTGTATCTCATGGACAGAGGAGCCAGTCCATGGGGTCGAAAAGAGTTGGGCACAACTGAGTGACTTCACTCTCACTTTCACTTTTTCTGTGTATAGTTCTTCAGAGTCATGGGACTTACTGTAATTTACATCCTTATTGTATAAGGAAAAGTCTCCCTCATATAATAAGTTTAAAACCATAATGGGAAACATAAGTAAGTGCATCTAGGGACTTCCCTGGTGGTCCGGTGGCAAAGACTTCATGCCTCCACAGCAGGGGATCTGGGTTGCATCCCTGGTCAGAGAACTAGATGCCACACACTGCAACTAAGAGTTCACATGCCAGAACTCAAGGTCAGAGATCCTGCATGCGGCAATTAAGACCTGGCGCAGGGAAATAAATCTATGTATATATTTTTAAAGTTTATTCCAGTCACATTGTTTAATATACTGGTTACATATAGAAGGGCTTCCCTAGTTATTTAGCAGTAAAGAATCTACCTGCCAGTGCAGGAGATGCAGGTTCGATCCCTGAGTCAGGAAGATCCCCTGGAGAAGGAAATGGCAACCCACTCCAGTATCCTTGCTGGGAAAACCCACGGACAGAGGAGCCTGGTGGGCCACAATCCATAGGGTCTCAAAAAGAGTCAGACACAACTGAGCAACTAAGCATGCACAGTATGCACATATAGAAAATATTATATAATAATATTGGGTTGACCCAAAAGTTCATTTGGATTTTTTCATAACATAAAAAAACTCAAACGAATTTTTTGGCCAACCCATACATGCAGTAACTGTACGAAATAGTTTATATGAATACTTGGAATTTAGACGGTGCATTGTAAAACCACCCAGTGAGAGTTTTGTACTATTGGCTTAAAAAAATGTACTAGGAATAATTTTATTAGTATGGGCTTTGCCTTACATTCTTTGCCAGATGGGAGCAAGTTGTCATTGCTCCCATGTTTATTGAATATGTCTCACAACCTCTGGTCTCTATTTTAAAATTCATTATCCCTATGACTTCCTCTTCCTTGATTACACAAATTACTGTTAGCTGTACTGAACTCAGAGTTCATCGCTCTAACATTTAAAAGAATAATTTAGTATTTGAAAGGAACTACAGTGTGTGGGGTCGCAAAAAGTCGGACGTGATTGGGCAACTGAACTACAACAATGTATTCACTTATTACATTGACTTTATTAGTATTCTAGACACGGATGGAGGAGCCTGGTAGGCTGCAGTCCATGGGGTCACTGAGAGTTGGACATGACTCAGTGACTTCCCTTTCACTTTTCACTTTCATGCATTGGAGAAGGAAATGGCAACCCACTCCAGTGTTCTTGCCTGGAGAATCGCAGGGACGGCGGAGCCTGGTGGGCTGCCATCTCTGGGGTCGCACAGAGTTGGACACGACTGAAGCGACTTAGCAGCAGCAGCAGCAGACACCTGTAATTAGGAAATTTTGGTTACAGTTTGAGGTTTTTAACAAAAGATTTTAAATGCTTTTTTTTCTTCTTGTAAAATTCAGTAGCGTGTTCACCATTTTATTTTTAGTTACTATTTCTTAAGAAATATTTATCTATGTTATTTTTGTACTCAGTATTATAAGAAACTAAACTTTGTAACTGACGTAATCTTATCATTTTTTCCCATATAATGAAATTCTGAATAAAATTTTCAAAATCGTTGACTTTGATTTCAGTTTAGTTCAGTCGCTCAGTCGTGTCTGACTCTTTGCGACCCCATGAACCGCAGCATGCCAGGCCTCTCTGTCTATCACCAACTCCTGGAGTCCACCTAAACCCATGTCCCTTAATGTCTCTGCTTTTTAATATGCTATCTAGGTTGGTCATAACTTTCCTTCCAAGGAGTAAGCATCTTTTAATTTCATGGCTGAAATCACCATCTGCAGTGATTTTGGCATCCCCAAAAAGTAAAGTCAGCCACTGTTTCCACTGTTTCCCCATCTATTTCCCAAGAAGTGATGGGACCGGATGCCATGATCTTAGTTTTCTGAATGTTGAGTTTTAAGCCAGCTTTTTCACTCTCCTCTTTCACTTTCATCAAGAGGCCTTGTAGCTCCTCTTCACTCTCTGCCATAAGGGTGGTGTCATCTGCATATCTGAGGTTATTGATATTTCTCCTGGCAATCTTGATTCCAGCTTGTGCTTCCTCCAGCCCAGCGTTTCTCATGATGTACTCTGCATATAAGTTAAATAAGCAGGGTGACAATATACAGCCTTGACGTACTCCTTTTCCTATTTGGAACCAGTCTGTTGTTCCATGTCCAGTTCTGTCGCTTCCTGACCTGCATACAGGTTCTCAAGAGGCAGGTCAGGTGGTCTGGTATAGCCATCTCCCTCAGATTTATTTATCTCTAACTGGCTTTGCACTTTTTTCCTATATTGAGATTTTATTAACATATTCAGTTTTGGCTTTCTTCTCTCCTTAGATAATTTTTGAAATGTGAAACTTTATCATTACCAGTTAAAGAATTAAGTTTTGTACATTTGGTAGACCAGGGGCTTAGTAATTGATAGATTTCATTCACCCATAGAATAGTGTGTTTTCTTTTAGCAACTATTTTAGTGTTTTAAAAATGGTATCTCCTTTTTGAATCCTTCCTTAATCCCTGTCAGCCTTGTTTTGTAGTTCCCTAAGGTCAGGAATCAGTTCTTAATAATTTTGTAGAATTTCACTCCCTCCAGCATTAAATGGCAACTTGGACACTCAACTAGTAAGAGCTGATTGTATTTTTTAAACTAAACATGTCAAATGTCTAATGATTTAATGTTGTTTAGTCTCTAAGTCATGTATGTGTAACTCTGCATCCCTGTCCTTCATTACCTCCCGGAATTAGCTCAAACTCATGTCCATTCAGTTGGTAATGCCATCCAACCTTATCATCCTCTGTCACCCCATTCTTCTCCCGCCCTCAGTCTTTCCCAGCATAAGGGTCTTTTCCAGTAAGTCAGCTCTTCACACTGGGTGGCAAAAATATTGGAGCTTCAGCATCAGTCCTTCCAATGAATATCCAGGGTTGATTTCCTTTAGGATTAACTGATTTGATCTCCTTGCCTTCCAAGGGACTCTCAAGAGTCTTCTCCAGCCCCACAATTTGAAAGCATCCATTCTTTGGAACTTAGCCTTCTTTATGGTCCGGCCCTCACATCCATACATGACTACCGGGAAAACCATAATTGTGACTATACGGACCTTTGTTGGGAAAGTAATGTCTCTGCTTTTTAATACGCTGTCTAGGTTTGTGATAGCTTTCCTTTCAAGGAGCAAGTGTCTTTGAATTTCATTACTGCAGTCATCATCCACAGGAATTTTGGAGCCCAAGAAAATAAAATCTGTCCCTGTTTCCACTTTTACCCCATCTGTTTGCCTTGAAATGATGAGACTGGATGCTATGATCTTAGTTTTGTGAATGTTGAGTTTTAAGCCAGCTTTTTCACTCTCCTCTTTCACCTTCATAAAGAGGCTCTTTAGTTCCTCTTTGCTTTCTACCATAAGGGTGGTTGGTGTCATCGGCATATCTGAGGTTATTGATAATTCTCCTGTCAATTTTGATTCTAGTTTGTGCCTCATCCAGCCTGGAATTTCGCATAATGTACTCTGCATATAAGTTAATAAGCAGGGTGACAATTTACAGCCTTGATGTACTCCTTTCCCAATTTTGAACCAGTCCATTGCTGCATGTCCAGTTGTAACTGATGCTTTTTGACCTGCATACAGGTTTCTCAGAAGGCAGGTAAGGTGGTCTAGTATTCCCATCTCTTTAACAATTTGCCATAGTTTGTTGTGATCCACACAGTCAAAAACTTTAGTCAATGAAGCAGAAGTCAATGTTTTTCTGGAATTCCCTTGCTTTCTCTGTGATCCAGCAGATGGTGGCTGTTTGATCGCTGGCCTTTTCTAAACCAAGCTTTTACATCTGAAAGTTCTGGGTGTACTGCTAAAGCCTAGCTTGAAGGATTTTGAGCATTACCTTCCTAGCATGTTAAATGAGTGCAATGATTTAATACTTGTATTTATTTTTATAGGCTAATGTTTCCAAAGATCACTGGCCATCCTTGGTTCAAGAAGCTACAGCTGAGGCCCTGAAACTTTGCTTTTGTCCACTGGCTGTCCTTTTACAAGCTTTGTTACAATTCAAACGCAAAATGGGAGCAAGGTATAAAGAATCTTTGTTCATTTTTTTTCTTAAAATGTTTCTTCACTTTTACTCCTTCTGGGAAACAAAAGTTTAAAATGAATTTAACAAACTTTGGTGTTATTCATCTATATATTTCTACTTTGGAAAGGCTGATTCTAGTAACCCAATAAAGAAGAAAATAAAGTCTTACCATTTTTTTAAAGTAATTTGGTACACAGATATAGAATATGAGAGATTTGCATGATAGCCTTTCAAGTGAAGAAGGCCTTGGTATTTTTGGTCTTAAGTGTTTTAGGATGAGATAACAGTGAAAATGTGGATTCTAGTAACAAGCAAAATCCAAAAGGCTTAAGTTCAAAGCTAGATTGACATAAGTTCTTGCAGAGCACAATAAGCTATGAAAAAAGTAATAAATATTGAAAAGGCAGAGACATTATAAACGATGTGGTTTTTAATACCTAGAAAATCCAGAAGCTTCACAGAATTAAATGTAGAAATTTTAGTAATCTTTTCTTTGGAACCGGGAGATGAGGTCAGAAATAAATTTGAAGAAAATCACTTAGGTGTTATATGGATGAAAAAACAGGCAAGAATATTTTGAAATTCTGAGAATAATATCTAGTCTAATGGATATCACACATAATACAAAGCAGATATAAAGTAAAACAGTAGTTTAGGAGCATATATTACTGGAACAGAATTAGGTATTGTAGGCATGTGGCAAAGGTCACATCAACACCACGAAATAGGAGTGAAGGAAGAGTTAAAGACCTATGACTAATCTAGCAGTCCCATCTTCATTTCTGTTATATATTTATTTTACCATTTTTTTATATGACTAATTTCACCAAGAAATGTTTTAGGCTATAATTTGAAGTTCCTAATGAACTCTTTCTGCTGAAGCTCAGTGTACATCACTTCAGTTCAGTTCAGTTCAGTTGCTTAGTCGTGTCCGACTCTTTGCGACCCCATGAACTGCAACATGCCAGGCCTCCCTGTCCATCGCCAACTCGTGGAGTTTACTCAGACTCATATCCATTGAATTGGTGATGCCATCCAGCCATCTTGTTCTCTGTCCTCCCCTTCTTCTGCCTTCAGTCTTTGCCAGAATCAGGGTCTTTTCAGATGAGTCAGTTGTTCACACCAGGTGGCCAGAGTGTTGGAGTTTCAGCTTCAGCATCAAATGAATATTCAGGACTGATTTGCTTTAGGATGGACTGGTTGGATCTCCTGACTTAGAGAGCCTTAACCCCCAGCCCCCTGTAATCTCTGTGAGCAGCAGCCAAAATCAGCTCAAATAAACATACTGCTTTACTGTGGATTCCTATGTAAACACAGCTTAGGCACAAGTTCTTTAGCTCCTCCTTCTAACCAGTTGCTACTTACAAAATCTTCTTGTTCAGCAGTTCTGAAGTTACCACAATTTGTGTTATTTCTACCCATACAGAAGTCTTTGGAGTCATAAATATTAGTAAAATTGGAAAGAAGAAATTAGAACACAACTCTAAATCAGCCTGTTATTACATAAGTTCACATACTATACAGGTTTAATACATGAAAGCATATGCTAAAAGCCTGATATTGTACACTTAGCCTCTATTGTAGATGTTAAATATTTCTAATTGTTCCAGTGTATATTATCTTTGTATCATTTATTTTCTGCCTGCTTTCAAGGAGGATTAGAAATAGAGCAGTCAGAAGTGCTCATAAAACGAGTCATTTTCCCATTTTTTTTTGGAAAGGGCCTTATTTGTCTGCAAAATGAGAGTAATAGCAGCAACCAGCCTTACAAGGTTGTAAATGTTAAGTGTGACCATATGTGTAAAACATTTGGCATACTACTGCATAGCACATAATAAATACTTCATAAATGTTAACCATTATTATTACCCTTTTTGTTACATGTGTAAAAAATTTATAAAGGAATCAGCACATCATCTGCAGAAGAATGAGAAAGATATGTGTGTGTGAGACTAGTAGATGAAGTATCTTAATTTATATGCTTTGGACTAAAAGTGAGTATCTTTTTCCTAGAGAGACACGGCGACTTTTGGAGAGAGTTGTGTATCAGCCTGGGTATCCCAAATCTATTGTTTCAACAGCACGTTGGTACCTTCTGAGACACTTACATGCCAAAAATGACTACGAGCTCATTGATGTAAGACCCTGATTTTATTAAAAATATTTCATCGTGGACCTTTGCTTTATGAGGGCTGAGTGTTGCTTTGTCCTGTGCTTTGCATCCAGTGGCTTGGTTGCCTAACCAGCATCCCTAACCACTGGATGCCAGTAGCAGTGCCTCCACCCGGCTTACAGCAGCTGAAAATGTCTTCTAGACATTGCCAAATAATACCTCAGGTGTCATCACTGCTAGTTGAGAACCACCGATTTAACGTGTAGGAAATACACTCTTCTGAAGTGCTAGGTAGCGTAAGAAAAGATAGACGAAGGTTCTGGGTTCTGGATGTAGTATTTCTTACAACCAAAGCCAAGAAGGCCGTGGAAGGGTTTGGAAGTAGCGGAAGTTAATGGGATGTTTGTATTGTCTTTGGAACAGTTTGCTTCTTGTTGTCTTTGCTATAAAATTCACACGGCAGTTTCTGCTCCAGGTCTCATGGGATGGCCCTGGTTTCTAAACATGTAAGCATATACAGTTGACTCTTGAAGAATGCATATTTAAACAGTGTGGTTCCCCTTACACTCAATTTTTTTTCAGTAGTAATTACTACAGTACTCCATGATCCTTGATTAGTTGAATCTACGGATAGATACTAAGGGCCTACGTAGGTGGCTGACTGTAAGTTGTATGTGAATTTTTGAACATATAGAGGGTCTTCATCCGCAATCCACATGCTGTTTAAGGGTCAGCTGTGTGTGTGGATTCTTTTTAAAAAGATAGAGTATGTAAGACATGTATTGGGTCTAAATTCTTACAACTTCAGCCAACAGTTTTAAAAACACAATGAAAACTAATGAGAAGCTTTTTTTATATTTTTTTAACACCCACAGCCTTGGGAGAAGACAGCTGTCTCCCTAGAGCACAGAGTAGGCATACTTACTGCCAATTATAAAAGAGTCAAGTCTTCTAGGCTCAGGGTTCCCCTCTTGTCATGCAGCTCACTGTGTGTAGGGGAAGCACTGTGCACCCATCCACATCGCCCCTGTGAGACTTAGAGGGTGAGCGGAATGGATGCAGGTATAATGATACTCATGTCGTTTGCTACACCCTGAATGATGAAGACATTTGTCTCTGACCGACATGTCCCATGTCTTCTGGCAGCATTTGTGAAACTGTGGCAGGCTAACTTGTTAGCTTACTAATAGAGCAACATCTCAGAGACCTTCTCAGTGTTTGAAAATGAACAACCGAAAAACATGTTAGTAATCAAATGAGCAACAGAAATCAAAGCTTCTAGTTTGTGGAATTGGTGAAAATTATGGAAAGGTTCTTAATGGAAGTTAGAAACTCAGTGCTTGATCTTAAGCTGTGGTTTTAAAGGAGAGCAGTGTCATTTGGACAGCCCTGTGCATAAAATGGTCTTTGGGGTATGGGTTTAGAGGTGACAGTGTTGGAAAAAAAGCCTCCAATCAAAACCTTTAACTTTATGCACCGCTGTTAGTGGTAACAATCAGAATGTTGACATCTCTACTGTTGAGTATTTGAATAAATAGTGCTTATGTGATGTTAGCTTTGAAATTTATTTCAGCAGAAATGACTGAAAGGTTGCACAGAGTCAGATCGTCTTGTGTAGTTTGATGTTGCCTACTGCCCTATGGCTTAAGAGAATACTAATGTTCCTGTCTGTGATTTCCCACAGGTGCTGGTAAACAATGCCCAAACTCACGGAGATACAAGAGCGTTGGAACTGAATCAGAAATTGTCCTCACAATAACAGTGCTTTATTTTATAGTAAGCAGGAAAAGAAAAAGCTATTAGAAAGAATGAAACAAAGAATCAAGACTTTTCCCCAAAGCAACATTTTAAAAAGCTATAGTTATAATCATCCATTCCTCTTTAAAATCGAAAGACCTTCAAGTTCTTAAGCTAGGGATGTAATTTTCCATAAACTCTTAATATAACTTTAATTTGAAAACATTTTTTGATTTTGAGAAGTCTATAATGAAAGGAAAAACCATGATTCCCTTAGTTATTCATTAGTTTTTTGTGAATCATTATTTTCTGTATCTTACATGGTACACAATAGGACCTTTTTTTGGTAATCCCTTACAATAAAGCCTTAATAACCATTTGCTAAATTATATGCAAAATGAGATTAGCACAGTGCAGAATTTTATTTGTTAAAAAACAAATTAAAAGTTTTAATTCCTCTTGTGAATTCTAGAGTTCAGCAGACCAATTCATCCAATATCCAAGTAATCTTATAATCTGTTTTACTAGTGGTTCATCTTGGGTTCTGTTGAAGAAGTATAATATAAATGTTAGGTGGGTCCTAGACTGCTAATTGGGCTTCCTTGGTTGTTCAGACAGTAAAGAATCTGCCTGCAATGTGGGAGACCTGGGTTTGATCCCTGGGTTGGGAAGATCCTCTAGAGGAGGGCATGGCAGCCCACTCCAGTATTCTTGCCTGGAGAATCCCTGTAGACAGAGGAGGCTGGTGGGCTGCCCTCCATGGGGCTGCAAAGAGTCAGACACGACTGAGTGACTAAGCACAACACAGACTGCTAATGGGTATGTTTATAGAATTCAAAACACTCAAGTGTTAGGCTGCATTTAAAAAATGAGTGAACATTTTTCAAAAATAATGCTGACAGTATTTAACCAATCATGCAATTCTTTCATTTATGCTAAAAAGATGAACTTTTCTTAAATAAAAACAAAAATGGTGTCTTGTTTTCTTTATAGTATCAATTCAGATATAATTTCAGAATTTCAAATTTGAAGACTTGAAAGTATAGTGTCCTATTTTATTTTTTCAAAAAGCCATTTATATTAGTTTGAAGAAGCTGTATGTCACTTGCTTTGGATCTTTGGTTTTAAAGTGTTTCATCTATTTACATAGATTATTTATTGTGTGAAAATGGGTGGTATAATTTATATATGTAGCTTTTCTGAACCATCAGCTTCACAGTGTTACTTTGTGAGATAGTACAAATTGATAATATTCTGTAATTAAGTTTTACCCCAAAGGTTAATCTTTTGAATGCCTATATATTTGCCTGAATATTATCATCATTGAGACCTATTTAATCTGAATCTTTAATGATGGGGGCTAGGACTGCATTTTAAAGGCATTCCTAAGAAATTCTAATCTTGGGCCATTGACGCTCGTGAACCACTGGATTAATGCAATGATGACCCTGCCCTTTACTTCTTTCTTTCATAAGGCTAAGCACTTGCCGTTCTGTGCCCATGTCTTCCTGTCCTCACAGCTGTCAAACCGATTTGTCCTTTTAACAGCGTGGCCCTCAGACTTGGCAAGGCTGTGCCAAAGAGGCTGCCCACGCAGCCCCATGCCCACACCCTCCTGCTTCCTCAAGGGGGTGTTAGCCTTCACTCCCACAGTGGACTCATCCGTCTGCTTACACGTTTACAAGTCAGTTCTTTTTTTTTTTGGAGGCTAATTATTTTACAATATTGTAGTGGTTTTTGCCGTACATTGACGTGCGTCAGCCATGGGTGTACATGTGTCCCTCATCCCAAACTCCCACCTCCCTCCTCATCCCACCCCTCAGGGTCATCCCAGTGCACCAGCCCCGAGCACCCTGTCTCATCCATCAAACCTGGACTGGTGATCCGTTTCACATATGATAATATACATGTTTCAATGCTATTCTCCCAAATCATTCCACCCTCGCCTTCTCCCACAGAGTCCAAAAGTCTGTTCTTTAAATCTTTGTCTCTTGTGCTGTCTCGCATATGGGGTCATCGTTACCATCTTTCTAAATTCCATATATATGTCTTAATATACTGTATTGGTGTTTTTTTTTTTTTCTGACTTCACTCTGTATCATAGGCTCCAGTTTCATCCACCTCATTAGAACTGATTCAAATTCATTCTCTGAATAGCTGAGTAATATTCCATTGTGTACATGTACCACAGCTTTCTTATCCATTTGTCTGCTGATTCTACACTGTGGACTTGGCTAACTTTTCCTCCAAGACTGTAATCAAGGAGTTACCATTGCCTAGTTCTGGCCTCCAGGAACTTCAAGCCCAGATTTTTTAGAAAATAAGATTAGAAAGTACTGTAGTTAATACTATCTCAGGTAATTCTCTCTCTCTCTTTTTGCATAGCTGTATATTCATCCTATTTGTTGCCTTCTCTTCAAATTGCTCCTCAGTTACTGTGAGCCTCAAATCATTCCTAACCATATAATTTATAGAACTGACTTTATGCCAGACCTGTGTTTTAAACATAGTTATTTAATTAAAATAAGATTAGAAAGTACTGTAGTTAATACTATCTCAGGTAATTCTCTCTCTCTCTTTTTGCATAGCTGTATATTCATCCTATTTGTTGCCTTCTCTTCAAATTGCTCCTCAGTTACTGTGAGCCTCAAATCATTCCTAACCATATAATTTATAGAACTGACTTTATGCCAGACCTGTGTTTTAAACATAGTTATTTAATCCAAGTTGGTAAAGAAGAGTGATGCTAAACAGCATACTTAAAGCAGAGAAACTGTGAGGTGAATCAGTGTTACCTGATTAAGTGGCTGAAATTTCAGAGTTTATATGTAAGTTTAATTAGAATACATTAAAAATTATTTCCTGACATATCAATATTTAGCATTCATAATAAGTGTTTCATTATTTTTATCTCTGAGAAGTATAGTGCATTTTCTGTGAATTTTTACTTAGCATCTGCTATTATTAACAATTATTAGTCAACTTGATTAATAATTATTAATTATTGATTAGATGCATATAGGCTAGCTTGGCATCTGATAGTCATTTCTGGCTGGAAAGTCATTTTAGCTTATGAGTAAACTTTTGGAGCACAGTCTGTTTGTTTGGGATCACTTGTCATGTTTCTTAAAGTGCCCCTTGTGTTAAAAAAGCACAACCTTAGTTGATTAAAAAAACAACCTTAGTTTTAAATTACTCTGCTCCTTTTTCACTTTACAAAATGAGTTGACAAGCTTCGTTTAATCTGAGACTCTAAACAAAACAGGATTGGTCAAAAATACTCATGTTGTATATTACAGGAATTAATAGATGTGGTTATTTAAACTGGTATGAAACTTTAGTTAGGTAAATATTTAGTATTAAGTCATATACAAATATGAAAAGATAACACATATTTGGTTTCTCCACAGAAAATTAGTTATCTGCTTGAGGGAAATTTTATAGGAACACGAAAATGAAGCATATTTTATTTATGAATCAGTGTGTCTTGCAGATTCATTTTAATTTTTGTGCATTAAAAAATGTGGAAACTTTGTTTTGACAAAGTTGACCCTTGTCTCTGGACAGGTCTTCCTTTTTTGTTTGGGATCACTTGTCATATTTCTTAAAGTGCCCCTTGTGTTAAAAAAGCACAACCTTAGTTGATTAAAAAAACAACCTTAGTTTTAAATTACTCTGCTCCTTTTTCACTTTACAAAATGAGTTGACAAGCTTCGTTTAATCTGAGACTCTAAACAAAACAGGATTGGTCAAAAATACTCATGTTGTATATTACAGGAATTAATAGATGTGGTTATTTAAACTGGTATGAAACTTTAGTTAGGTAAATATTTAGTATTAAGTCATATACAAATATGAAAAGATAACACATATTTGGTTTCTCCACAGAAAATTAGTTATCTGCTTGAGGGAAATTTTATAGGAACACGAAAATGAAGCATATTTTATTTATGAATCAGTGTGTCTTGCAGATTCATTTTAATTTTTGTGCATTAAAAAATGTGGAAACTTTGTTTTGACAAAGTTGACCCTTGTCTCTGGACAGGTCTTCCTTTTTCCCACTTTAGTTTTGTTGGATAGAAAACTCAGACTCCCAAACTGCTTATAAGACATAGCCTTCAGCTGCTGATTATAAACTGACCTTCAATTCGCAGGAGAGGCTTTTTGTTTTGCCTTTGTCTTTTTTGCTTTAGAAAGATACATTTGTATCTTTTTTGCTTTAGAAAGATACATTGTATCTATTGCATCAGATACAGGTAGAGTGATCTTTTCATGTTTAGGTGATACATGTTTATTTTGCACGGGTGCGCGTCTCTGCTCAGTCGTGTCCAGCTCTTTGTGACCCTACAGACTGTAGCCTGCCAGGCTCCTCTCTATGGGATTTTCCAGGCAAGAATACTGAAGTGGATAGCCATTCTCTTCTCAAGGGGATCTTCCTGACCCAGGAATCAAACCTGTGTCTCCTGTGTCCCCTGCATTGGCAAGTGGGTTCTTTACTACCAAGCCACCTGGTACTTTTTATACAGATAAACTAGAAAGTCCATAAGGAAGGCTGAGCACCAAAGAACCGATGCTTTCGAACTGTTGTGTTGAAGACTATTGAGTGTACCTTGGACTGCAAGGAGATCCAGCTAGTCCATCCAAAAGGAAATCAGTCCTGAGTATTCGTTGGAAGGACTGATGCTGAAGCTGAAGCTCCAATATTTTAGCCACCTGATGTAAAGAGCTGTGTCATTAGAAAAGACCCTGATGCTGGGAAAGATTGAAGGCAGGAAGAGAAGGGGATGACAGAGGATGAGACAGTTGGATGGCATCACTGACTCGGTGGACATGAGTTTGAGCAAACTCTGGGAGATGGTGAAGGACAGGGAGGCCTGGAGTGCTGCAGTCCATGGGGTCGCAAAGAGTCGGACACGACTGAGTGGACAACAACAACTAAAGTAAAATGTCAGAAAATACCTTTATTTACAGGATACACATAACTTTCGGTTTAGAAAATGTAATCACTTAGGTCTATTGGATCTAAAGACCACTTACAGTGTCTAGCTGTCCACATACTATATAATAATGGGTTTTTCCTCTCTTTGGATAATTAGGAACTTTTTGAATAACAGTATTTATTTTAAATTCTGATTAACCTGAACAAATATCCTTATACAACTCTTAATTTTTTTATAAATGCTATTTTTAAATTTCACAGTGTTGTGAAGAAATTTAGAATCTCTTCAACAGTGTTATGAAATAGTTAAAACACTTTTTTCTTGTATTTTGAACTTAGAATTGAAATACCTGTTTATTTTAGTGAAGGGAAATGATGCGAGGAGAGGGATCATTGGAACTGGAGTGTCCACTGAAAAAAAGGTGTTGGATTACATACAGTATCACCAGACTGTTGAAATAATTTGTATGTCATGATCTTGCATGAGTTTGAATCAGTACACAGATTCATTTGGGCTTCATGATTTACCACATACGTTCCCTATAATCCCTATGACAAAAATACTTAAGTTATATTTATTCTGCAGAGAAGAGAGGTAATGAAAAATGCTTATCTTGTTATTTCTGTTTGTAGTTCCAAAATAATGGCCCCCTAAGGTGTCTGCAACCCAACCCCTGAAATTTGTGAATACGTTGCAGATGTGACTTAAGGTTTTGGACCTTGAGATGGGGCAATTAGACTATCTGGGTGAATCCAGTTTACTCATAAGAGTAGTTAAAAGTAGAGGGCCTGTCAGAGGGACATGCCAGTGGGAGGTCAGAGAGATTCCGTATTGCCGGCTGTGAAGATGGAAGAAGGGGTCCCTAGGAACGTTAATAAGGCCAGGCTCCAGGAACTGGAGAAGGCAGGACACGCTGTCCTGCCGGGTTCCCGAAAGTGATGCGGCCCGGCTGATACTTTGATCGTAGCCTGGGGAGACCCATGATGGACTTCTGACTTACAGAACTGTAAGATAATAAATTTATATTTTTCAGCTGCCAAGTTTGTGGTAGTTTGTAAGGGCAGCAGTAGAAAATCAGTACATTGCTCACTGTGATTGCTGTTAAAATGAATACTCGAACCTTTGAATCTGAATTTCACCAGATCACTGCAGTTGAGGATCATCCTCTAAATTGTTGCCAAAAGGGGGGGTCATCAGATACAAGATAATGAGTTATTAAAAATGGTTACTATGAAAAGTACTTGGCTCCTAGGAATATGTGGCTGTTTATTTCTCTAATAAATGTCTGAACTATTCTCACTCAACAGTCTACTTACAACACAGTATCACCAACTTAGCTGATTACATATCATGCTTCTCTTAATTCTCTTTAAAAGAAACTGCACTGGATTATACTCACAAAACCTAAGTGATACGTTTCAAACTCAGTTTCAGTGTTGAATGGGGATGTGCCTGGATAAGCCTTTTTATTTTAATTTCTGTAAAACTTTATTCAGAGTTACCTCACTGTTAATAAGGTGTACAGTTAATGCTCTGTGCCAGTGTTACTAGAACTGCCGATTGCCAGCAATGAACTGTGAGAAAACCCATTTCCTAAAAACCCCTGAAGTTAAATTACTCTTTTTAAAACATAGCAAACTCCTAAAACTTGCAAAAGTATATAGTATGTACCCCTTTCCCATCAGTCTTTGAATCTGAACCTAGATTATTAATCTACATCAGTGGATGGTAAAATGTCATTTTAACAAATTATGCAAATCAAAACACCACAGTTGATATGAGTATTCTACAAATACTACATTACATATTACCTTGCAATCTGAAACATTACATCTCATATTTGTGTGAGTTTATGTTCGATAATTGAAACTTCACAGAATTCAGCAGCAAATAAAGTATAAAAAAGTTCTGTACATTAGTTCCAACTATTTTACAACCTATAAGGCTTATGTCATAGTTCAGCACCAAAAAAGATCCACAGAACTTCCTAACCCAGCCTTATTCATTCCATGTGATAGTTTTTGTTATTGTTATTTTTAAGGTGAAAGTCTGAGAAAATGCTTTATATATTCTACTTCCAGACCTTGAGAAGTGAAATGCTTTTGGCTGGTCATGTGATGTAAAAACTTGAATTGTACCCTTTTGTTTTTTTTTTTTTTTTTTTAAGCAATAAGTGATGTTTTATTTCTATTTTTGGCCACATCACTTGCCATGTGGGATCTTAGTTCCCTGATCCAAGTATCGACCCCACACCCCCTGCACTGGAACTGTGGAGCCTTAACCACTGGATCACCAAGGAAGTCCCTGACCTTTTAATTTTTAATGTGAATGTGTGAAATCAGGGCCTTGAGCTAGATTTCTAATGGAAGCATTCCATTATTCTAAGGCTACTGAAGGTTTCCAAGTGCCAAGTGAGCTAAAGCAAAACACTGATGTAAACTGACCAATGCAGCACATGCAAAGCAGCAACTGGTTTTCAGTGAGCAGTCCTTCCCGCCCCCACACCCCCCCGCCCCTTCACCAGTGCTTACAAACCTTCCTAGGGTAGAAGCCCTTTTCAAAGATCCTCACTGTAGGAACGGGGGTAATCAGTCCTAAGTACATGAGTAGATCTTTACTTTGAAAATGACTTAATGGAAGCCGATCTCTATAAATATTTGAATGGAATTGTGTGTGGAGGCAAAAAGAGGTTATACTTTATTCCTATCTGTTGTTCAGTCCCTCAGTTATGTCCAACTCTTTGCGACCCCATGGACTGCAGCACATGAGGTTTCCCTGTCTTATCACCAACCCCCGGAGCTTGCTCACACTCATGTCCATTGAGTTGATGCCATCCAACCATCTCATCCTCTGTCATCCTGTTCTCTTCCTGCTTTCAGTCTTCCCCAGCATCAGGGTCTTTTCAAATGAGTCAGCTCTTCACATCAGGTGGCCAAAGTATTGGAGTTTCAGCTTCAGAATCAGTCCTTCCAATGAATATTCAGGACTGATTTCCTTTAGGATGGACTGGTTGGATCTCCTTGCAGTCCAAGGGGCTCTCAAGAGTCTTCTCCAACACCACAGCTCAAAAGCATTGATTCTTCAGTGCTCAGCTTTCTTTATAGTCCATCTCTCACATCCACACATGACTACTGGAAAAACCATAGCCTTGATGAGATGGACCTGTATTGGCAAAGTAATGTCTCTGCTTTTTAATATGCTGTCTAGGTTGGTCATAACTTTTCTTCAAAGGAGCAAGCATCTTTTAATTTCATTGCTGTAGTCACCATCTGCAGTGGTTTTGGAGCCCAAGAAAATAGTCTATCACTGTTTCCATTGTCTCCCCATCTACTTGCCATGAATTGATGAGACCAGATGCCATGATCTTCGTTTTTTGAATGTTGAATTTTAAGCCAGCCTTTTCACTCTCTCACTTTCATCAGGAGGCTCTTTAGTTCCTCTTCACTTTCTGCCGTAAGGGTGGTGTCATCTGCATATCTGACGTTATTGATATTTCTCCCGGCAATCTTGATTCCAGCTTGTGTTTCTTCCAGTCTGGTGTTTCTCATGATGTACTCTGCATATAAGTTAAATAAGTAGGGTGACAATATACAGCCTTGATATACTCCTTTTCCTATTTGGAACCAGTCCATTGTTCCATGTCTGGTTCTAACTGTTGCTTCTTGACCTGCATAAAGATTTCTCAGGAGGCAAGTAAGGTGATCTGGTATTCCCATCTGTTGAAGAATTTTCCACAGTTTGTTGTGATCCACACTGTCAAAGGCTTTAGTGTAGTCAACAAAGCAGAAGTGGATATTTTTCTGTAACTCTCATTTTTTCTATGATCCAATGGATGTTGGCAATTTGATTCACTCTGTTTCCTCTGCCTTTTCTAAATCCAGCTTTAATATCTGGAAGTTCATGGTTCACATACTGTTGAAGCCTCTCTTGTAGAATTTTCAGCATTACTTTACTAGCGTGTGAAATGAGTGCAATTGTGCAGTAGTTTGAGCATTCTTTGGCATTGCCTTTCTTAGGGATTGGAATGAAAACTCACATTTTCTAGTCCTGTGGCCACTGCTGAGTTTTCCAAATTTGCTGGCATATTGAGTGCAGCACATCAACAACATCATCTTTGAGGGTTTGGAATAACTCAGCTGGAATTCCATCACCTCCACTAGCTTTGTTCATAGTAATGTTCCCTAAGGCCCCCTTGACTTCGCATTCCAGGATTTCTGGCTCTAGGTGAGTGATCACACCATCGTGGTTCAGTTCAGTTAAGTTGCTCAGTCAGTTGTGTCCGACTGTTAGTGATCCCATGGACTGCAGCACACGAGGCTTCCCTGTCCATCACCAGCCCCTAGAGCGCTCAAACTCATGTCCATCAAGTTGGTGATGCTATCCAACCATCTCATCCTCTGTTGTCCCTTTCTCTGCCTGCTTTTAATCTTTCCCAGCATCAGAGTCTTTTCTAATGAGTCAGTTCTTTGCATGAGGTGGCCAAAGTATTGGAGTTTCAGCTTCAGCATCAGTCGTCCTTCCAATGAATATTCAGGACTGATTTTCTTTAGGAAATGGACTGGTTTGATCTCCTTGGAGTCCAAGGGACTCTCAAGAGTCTTTTCCAACACCACTGTTCAAAAGCATCAATTTTTCGGTGCTCAGCTCTCACATCCATACATGACTACCGGAAAAACCATAGCTTTGACTAGACAGACCTTTGTCAGCAAAGAAATGTCTCTGCTTTTGAATATGCTATATAGGTTGGTCATAGCTTTTCTTCCAAGGAGCAAGCTTCTTTTAATTTCATGGCCACAGTCACTATGTGCAGTGAATTTGGAACCCAAGAAAATGAAGTCTGTCACTGTTTCCATTGTTTGTTTCCCCAGCTATTTGCCATGAAGTGATGGGACTGGATGCCATGATCTTCGTTTCTTGAATGTTGAGTTTTAAGCCATCAAGTTATCTGGGTCATTAAGATCTTTTTTATATAGTTCTGTGTATTCTTGCCACTTGTTCTTAGCATCTCCTGCTTCTGTTAGGACCATACTATTTCTGTCCTTGATTGTGCCCATCTTTGCATGAAATGTTCACTTGTTATCTGTAATTTTCTTGAAGAGATCTCTAGTCTTTCCCATACTATTGTTTTCCTCTATTTTTTGCATTGATCACTGAGGAAGGCTTTCTTATCTCTCCTTGCTGTTGTTTGCAACTCTGCATTCAGATGGATATATCTTTCCTTTTCCCCTTTGCCTTTTGCTTCTCTTCTTTTCTCAGCTATTTGTAAGGCCTCCTCAGACAGCCATTTTGCCTTTTTGCATTTTTTTCTTCTTGAGGATGGTCTTGACCACTGCCTCCTGTACAATGTCACGAACCCGCATCCATAGTTCTTCAGGCACTCTGTCTGTCAAATCTCTTCCCTTGAATCTATTTGTCACTTCCACTGTATAATCATAAGGGGTTTGATTTAGGCCATACCTGAATGGTCTAGTGGTTTTCCCTACTTTCTTCAACTGAAGTCTCAATTTTGCAATAAGGAGGTCATGATATGAACCACAGTCAGCTCCCGGTGCTGTTTTTGCTGACTGTATAGAGCATCTCCATCTTTGGCTGCAAAAAATATAATCAATCTTATTTTGGTATTGACCATCTAGTGATGTCCATGTGTAGAGTTGTCTCTTTTGTTGTTGGAATGGGGTGTTTGCTATGACCAGTGCGTTCTCTTGGCAAAACTCTGTTAGCCTTTTCCCTGCTTCATTCTGTATTCCAATGGACCCCCATTAAGTAGAATATGCATGTTGTCCACCTGACTCCCAGATGGCTTAAATAACTTGAGTGCCTACAACTCTGCCTTTTTAATCTCTTTCCTTCCCTTTGATCATATAAAATATGGTCATTGCTTGAATCTCTGTGGGAAAAAGAATGCTGCATGGTTTAGTATCAGGAGATCGGGAGTTATTTTGGAAAACCACCACGCCTGGTTTAAAAGTTTTAATCTTAATTGTCTTGTCCAATTTAATAGCTCAAGAAAAGGGAACTAGTGTAGAAATAGTTTATTTGTGCCTTTAATCGATCTGTATTTGGCCGCGCTGGGTCTCTGCTCCTGCGCTGGCAGTGAGTGGCAGCTCCTCTTTGCTGCAGTGCGTGGGCTTCTTGCGCCGCCTTCTCTTGTGGGGCAGAGGCTCCAGGCGTGGGGGCTTCAGTAGTTGCTGCGCGTGGGCTCAGTAGTCGGGGCGCCTGGGCTTGGCTGCTCTGCAGCATGTGGGATCTTCCCCACCAGGGGTCAGACCCTTGCATCCTGCATTGGCAGGTGGATTCTTAACCATGCCCGTCTATGGGGTCGCACAGAGTCGGCCACGACTGAAGTGACTTAGCAGCAGCAGACCACTAGGGAGGCCCTAAATAGTTTCAATGTTAAAAATATTTCCTGCTTTTAGAAGTTTGGAAATTAGCCTGTAAAGAAGTCAGGTAGTATGGAAAAAAAAGACAACTGCAGGTTATATGTTGGCAGAGTGAGTTATGTGGGATTTCTTTCTTTTTTTTTTTGCTTTTGTACTTACCTGGCAGTGTTGATTTCTCTTATGTTTGAGACACAAGGGTCTCTAGGCATATGAGAAAAGCCAGATGGAGCAGAAGTTTGTGTAGAAAGAAGATTAAAGAGAAAATCACTGCTGAGAAATCAAATGTATATTGTCATAAAGCAGCTTCAATAAAGTGGAAACAAATATATTTCAAAATTGCCTGAGGCCAGCCCTATATTGCCTCAGAGCTAGTGCTCTGTATGTGGTTGGATGGCTTTTCTGTCAAAGAACTATTATTGAGAATGACTTATTAACTCCCTTGACCTGAATTCAGGCAGTGGTGGATAGCTATGAACACTGAGAAATGTGTTGGCAGCAATAAGGTTTTATACACATCAGGTAGTGTCTAAGAAAGCCCAAGTAAGGTCTGGCATTGCGGAGGATCTGGTCCTGTGCCACAGACTTCAGCAGAGGGACTCCTCATGTCGATGGGGTAGTAGTCCCTACTGCAAGAGCCTGAGCTGTCTGGGACTTACTTTCAGGAGTGGAGTGAATGCCTACTATGTACCAAGCACTGTATACAGTCACCTCATCTTATTCTCACATAATTTTTTTTACAGTAAATGTTAACCTCATTTTACAGAGAGAGAGCACAAGTGAGGCACTCTTCTGAAGTTGTCTACAATCTTAGGCAAACAGAATCTGGCTTCCAAGATCATTTCCAATATTATCGTCCATTTTGTTAATGATTTGCTGTCATCACAAAGATATGTAAATAAGCAGAGGTGTGTGTCTTTGTGACTGACTGAGTTATCCTTCCAGAGTCTATTTTGATGCTATCATTTACCTGCTACCACTGAATTCTAGGAAGAACCTTAGGAGGAAGGGGACCTCTTCCAAAGGACTAACTTTGCAAGTTTATTTTTTCTCAAGCTTCACATGCAAACAAACTTAGGCAATGATAAGGGATACTCCACTCTTGCCAGATTTTGAACTTGATAGAAACTGAGGCCAGTGGTCAGCTAGTTATTTCAGTTTTTCTTTGATAACAACCCAGGTGCCAGCCCTTGGCTTTCTCTTTGACTTTTCTGACCTCTCTCCCATCAACTTTCTTCTGACCCTCCTATGTCTTAGGTACCTATCACCTCCTTGGCTTTGAAAAGCCTTGCTCTCCATAGTTATCAATCAGTCCTTGCAGAGAAGTATCCATGAAGGCTCATGGGTGTGTGTGTGTTCTTTTTGAGGACTTTTGTGTTGTGAAGACTGCTGTTGTGAATATGTAAAAGCCTTTAAGTGCTAAGCAATGGAATTTAAGAATAAAGACTAGGTAGGTTCCTTGGTTTAGGGGTGGTTTTGGACTGTAGTAGTAGGTCATTCCCAGGCTTCCGTGTAGGCCTTGTGCACTTGAAGCCCAACCCTGAATGTCCCTCTTGTGAATGTAGTACATAGCATTTTTTGGAGAAGCATCTGTTAGATGGATACTAATGACTTTGACCTGGCATTTATAGCTCTTGGGTTTGCTTTTGATGGCCAGAACTTCTGGAAGAAATACACTTCACAGCTCGCTGGCACCAGCACCTTACCTGCCTCCAGTCAGAGTCCGAAATGTTTCCGTAGCTGTTAGCCTCTGTCCCCAGAAACAATAAGTGCTTTTAAAGTCAAGGAACGTCCTCAGTATAATTTTGTTTCAGGAGAAATCTATAGTTTGCACTTCTTACTGCTTTGGCCCACTGCTAGGTTTATTGCAAACCAATATCCACAGCGTATGGCTCTGGGTTTCACTGATGGCTCAGTGGTAAAGAATCTGCCGGTGATGCAGGAGACGCAAGTTTGATCCCTGGGTCAGGAAGATCTCCTGGAGGAGGGCATGGCAACCCACCCCAGTATTCCTGCCTGGAAAACCCCATGGACAGAGGAGCCAGGCAGGCTACTGCCCATGGGGCCACAGAAGAGTCTGACATGACTGAAGTGATGGAACACAAGCAATGTACACGGTACAGGGACCTTTCTGAACAACACCGATTCGATTCAGAGTTGCATAAAAGAGTCCTATGGAACTTGTTTTTTTCATAAAGATCTAAAATTCTTTATTATTATTAATCAGTACCTTTATCAGGGGTAATACCTACAATGGATCAGACACATATTTAGAGAAACAGTATAGCAGAATGTTTAAGAGCAAATTCTCTGCACTGATGAGTTCAAATTCTGGCTCAACTTCATACTGGCAGCACTTGATACTGAGCACTTCATACTTAACATAAATTGCTTCATCTCTCTACGCCTCAGTAACGCACATCTGCGTGGAGGATTAAATGAGTCCGTCCAGGTAAAGTGCTTGGAACTGTCTCTGATACCTGGCAACGGCTCAGTTTTTTTTTTTTTTTTTTTTAGTCTTAGTGGTATTGTTCCCATGTTAAGATGGGTGAACTGACTCCAAAGTTAGAGAACACGGCCGAAATTGCAGATACAGTGAGTATGGAGCTGCTTTTAATCTCAGGTGTGTCAGACCTCAGGATCCCTCAAGACCTCCCAGCGTTTGAGGTTTGGATTTTTGTTTTGCTTTCTCAGTTTCCATCTCTAGGGATTGTAAAGGAAGGCCTGGTTTATGACATCCTGCTGAGCACACCAATCATTTTTACCTCCATCTCATAAATATCATCTGAAAATGAGGTAAGAAAAACACTACCGAGGAACCTGGGGTTATGGAAATTTAGTCTATGGAGTTAGAAAATTTCATGACTGTATAATAAAGGGAAGATCTTAAACAGCAGAACTTTACCACAAATGTGTGTGACTCGAATCTCCTGAAGAGGGAAATGCCGAGCTGCATAGGGGCCGAAACAGCCTCTTGTTTTTTTCCTGACAATAATCCTTCCTCTCTCTGGGAGGGTTCACCCGCCTCTCTGCGTCTGATAAGATGCAGCACATTTATTTTACATGGAAGGGCAGTTGGGAAAGCATTTATAACCTTTCTCTGCTGAGTTGTGTGATACATCCAACTTTCTATTTACATCGTAAGACAGGGACCTCAGTGACCAGGAGAGAGCTGATCTGAAGTGTTGCTGGGAGAGCTCCCACGTTGATGGTTGGCGCCATCTGCTAGCAGGAACTCCCAGGGAAGATCGAACCCTCAGACTCTGATGCTTCCTCTCTACCTCACTGCTGGCTCCCCACACTCACCAAGCTTCCTCTTCTGCCTGTCAGGTGTTCTCGGGTTCTTCCCTGTGTTTCTCACGTAATCTTCATGTCTCCCACGCCCACCCCTCCCTCCCAAGACTAGGCAATCTCTTCCTTCCTTACTCATATCTTCACTAACCATTTCTGTGCTACTTCCTCAGTTCCACTCTTTGTCTCAAGCTCCAGGTCCTTACATCTCATTGACCACTGGACACCTCCTTTGGAACATCTCAAGTGAAAGTGAAAGTCGTGTCTGACTCTTTGTGACCCACAAGGGAAGCCCAAGAATACTGGAGTGGGTAGCCTATCCCTTCTCCAGCAGATCTTCCCGACCCAGGAGTTGAACTGGGGTCTCCTGCTTTGCAGGTGGATTCTTTACCAACTGAGCTGTCAGGGAAGCCCTTGGGGCAGCTCATCATATCTTCAATAAATCAGTTAATTTAAAGCTGAGCTCAGCATCGTCACTCTCCTGCACTATCTCCCTACTTTTCACCCCCATTTTTTTCTCCCACTGTGTCTTTAGTCTGTACTCTACAGCCAGAGGGGTTTCACTAAAATGCAAATTTCATGTCACTCTGCTATGCAAAATCCTTCAAAGGACTTTTTTTGAAGATAAGGCCCAAGTTCCTCAACATGAGTTACATGGCCCTTTGTGATCAGATGCCCAACTCCACTAACTTCTTCAACTTTCTCTTTCCTGCTCACCTCCCCCAGCCCTCCCTGACCTCCACCCACACTTTAGGTTTTGACTGTGTTGAACTTCTTCAGTTCCTGGCCTGGGTCGCATTTGTTGGCCTCCAGGCCTTTGCTTAGGCTGCACCTTCTGCCTAAGGCTTCCCTGGTAGCCCAGCTGGTAAAGAATCGCCTGCAATGCAGGAGACCCCAGTTCGATTCCCTGGTCAGAAAGATCCCCTGGAGAAGGGATAGGCTACCCACTCCAGTATTCTTACACTTCCCTGGTGGCTCAGCTGGTAAGGAATCTGCCTGCAATGCAGGAGACCTGGGTTCGATCCCTGGGTTGGGAAGATCTCCTGGAGAAGGGAATGGTTAGCCACTCCAGTATTCTGGCCTGGAGAATTCCATGGACTGTATAGTCAATGGGCTTGCAAAGAGTCGGACACGCCTGAGCGACTTTCACTTTCACTCTGCCTGACCCCCACCTCTATCAATCAAGCCCGTTTTCCTTGGCTAACATCTGTTTATACTTTAGAGGTCTCTGTTTAGATCTCCCTTCTCTGGTAGACCCCTGTGTCTGATTCCCTGTTTATGCTCAATGCCTCTCCCATGTGCTTCCACCATACCCCTTCTTTGCTCGAGTATTTGCAGGTTTGATTGTTGGTCTTTTCCACTAGACTGTAAGTTCCCTAAGGGCAGAGTCCATTTTAATTTTTTTCTGTGTTGTCCTCCCAGCGCCTAGCACACAACTACTCCCTCACAAAATTTGGAGACTCCCTTTATAAGGTAAACACATATATATTATGGATCAAGTTTCTCCTTCTTGGTAGTTTTGAATGCTTCTTGCTGGTATTATTGGTGACACCATAGAAGTGAGCTGATGTTTGGTAAGTTTCTGCAGAAGAGGAGAGAGTTGATGGTGTCCACAGCACTCTGTGGATGCTCTTTCTTTGACCTTGAGCTTTATTGTTGTCCTGGCACTCAGGTGTGAGTATATCCAACTTACAGTGGGGCTGAG
Organism: Cephalophus harveyi; assembly: GCA_006410635.1. Classification (NCBI taxonomy): domain Eukaryota; kingdom Metazoa; phylum Chordata; class Mammalia; order Artiodactyla; family Bovidae; genus Cephalophus; species Cephalophus harveyi. Next base: position 32,154 of record SJYT01020718.1, on the reverse strand, counting down.
AAGGAAGTTACTTGAGTAACATGAGGTGCGGGATTTGTCCTTCATTTTCTATAGGGAAGCAAAATGCTTTGAACATACTCAAACATCCTCCTGTATTTGTGGAGAGAACTCTGACATTTTCCAGAGGATTAAGAGTTGGTGTTTGATAAAGAATAAAGCACCATATATTGAGCTTCTTAAGGCGATTGTTCATTTTTGTTATCTTTTGGGGCCTGTGGCAAAATAAATGCAGAAGGAAGGAAGCCCGGGGCTCCATTGGCTCAGAGCAGGGTTGAAGCTACTGTGAAATGCGGACCCTTGAGCTCCAGGGCCCCTCACTTACATGAGCTTTACCAATGTGTTTACTAGGTTCTTGTAAAATTCACATTTTAACTACAGTGAGTCCATTGATTCAGACCACTCTTTGCACTTTCACTTCTGTTGATGCCACATGCCCCTGGAGTGGCCATGGACATCTTCGGAACCAGCTAAAATAAAGTTGAGTGGGGAATATATTAAAACTCAACATTCAGAAAACTTAGATCATGGCATCTGGTCACATTCAGTTCAGTTCAGTTCAGTCGCTCAGTCGTGTCCAACTCTTTGCGACCCCATGAATCGCAGCACGCCAGGCCTCCCTGTCCATCACCAGCTCCCGGAGTTCACTCAGACTCGTGTCCATCGAGTCCGTGATGCCATCCAGCCATCTCATCCTCTGTCGTCCCCTTCTCCTCCTGCCCCCAATCCCTCCCAGCATCAGAGTCTTTTCCAATGAGTCAACTCTTCGCATGAGGTGGCCAAAGTACTGGAGTTTCAGCTTTAGCATCATTCCTTCCAGAGAAATCCCAGGGTACATCATGCAAAATGCTCAGTTGGATGAAGCACAAGCTGGAATCAAGAGCACTGGGTGAAATATCAGTAGCCTCAGTTAGGCAGATGACACCACCCTTATGGCAGAAACGGAAGAGTAACTAAAGAACCTCTTGATAAAAGCGAAGCAGAGGAGTGAAACAGCTGACTTAAAACTCAACATTCAGAAAACGAAGATCATGGCATCCGCTCCCATGACTTCATAGCAAATAGATGGGGAAACCATGGATATAGAGACTTTATTTGCTTGGGCTCCAAAATCACTGCAGATGGTGACTGCAGCCATGAAACGAAAAGATGCTTGCTCCTTGGAAGAAAAGCTATGACAAACATAGACAGCATATTAAAGGTGGAGACTATTTTGCCAACAAACATCCATCTATTCAAAGCTATAGTTTTTCCAGTAGTCATATATGGATGTGAGAGTTGGACTGTAAAGAAAGTTGAGCACCAAAGAATTGATGCTTTTGAACTGTGGTGTTGGAGAAGACTCTTGAGAGTCCCTTGGACTGTAAGGAGATCCAACCAGTCCATTCTAAAGGAAATCAGTCCTGAATATTCATTGGAAGGACTGCTGCTGAAGCTAAAGCTCCAATACTTTGCCCACCTGATGGGAAGAACTGACTTAATAGAAAAGACCCTGATGCTGGGAAAGATTGAAGGTAGGAGGAGAAGGAAATGACAGAGGATGAGATGGTTGGATGGTATTACTGGCTTGATGGACATGAGTTTGAGTAAGCTCTGGGAGTGGGTGATGGACAGGGAAGCCTGGCATGCTGCAGTCTATGTAGTCACAAAGAGTTGGACACGACTAAGTGACTGAACTGAACTGAAGCATTTCCTATTCTTTTTCCCTGGTTGATTTTTTTTTCATATAAAATTGTTTTATATATATATATAACAACTTACATTTAAAAAATTAATTGGAGGATAATTGCCTTACAATATTGTGTTGTTTTTTTGCCTTCAACAACATGATTTAGCTGTCGGTATACATATGTGTCCCCTGCCTGAACCTCTCTTCCACCCCCACCCCCATCTCTCTAGGTTGTTATGCAGCACTGGGTTGAGCTCCCTGTGTTATACAGCAACTTTTCACTAGCTATTTATTTTACACATGGCATTGTATACATTTCAACTCTACTCTGTCAATTAGTCCCACCTCCTCCTTTCTCCACTGGATATACAAGCCTGTTTTCTGTGTCAGAGTCTCTTTATCTGTGTTGCAAATAGGTTCATCAGTACTATTTTTCTACATTCCATATATATGCATTATGATATTTATTTTTCTCTTTTTGACTTATTTCACTCTCCATAACAGGCTCTACATTCATCCACCTCACTAGAACTGACTCAAATTCATTCATTTTTATGGCTGAGAAATATTCCATAGTATATATGTACCACAACTTCTTTATTGATTCATTTGTTGATGGACATCGACATTGCTTCCATGTCCTAGCTATTGTAAATATTGCTGCAATGAACATTGGGGTGCATGTGTCTTTTTCAATTACAGTTTTCTCAGGTATATGCCCAGTAGTGAGATTACTGGGTCATTTCTTGTTTTATTCCTAGTTGCTATTTTTTTTTTTTTTAAATCTCTATTCTGTTCTCCATAGTGGTTATAAAAATTTACATTTCCATTAATTGTGTAAAAGTGTTCCCTTTTCTTCATATCTTCTCCAGCATTTAGTATTTGTGGATTTTTTTGATGATGGGACATTCTGACCAGTGTGAGGTGACACTCATTGTAGTTTTGAGTTTCATTTCATTAATAATTGGTGATGTTGAACATTTTTCATGTGATTGTTGGCCATCTATATGTCCTGTTGGAGACTGTCTATTTAGGTCTTTGGAGAACATCTGTCCATTTTTTGATTGAGTTTGCTTTTCTGATATTGAGCTGCATGAACTGCTTATATATTTTGGGGATTAATCCTTTGTCAGTTACTTCATTTGCAATTGTTTCTCCTACTCTGAGAGTTGTCTTTTCATCTTGTTTATAGTTTCCTTTGCTGTGCAAAAGGTTTTAAGTTTAATTAGGTCACATTTTTTTTTTAATTTTTGTTTTTATTTTCATTACTCTAGGAGGTGAGTCAAGAGGATAGTACTACAATTTATGTCATAGAGTATTCTGCCTCTGTTTTCCAGTAAGAATTTTATAGTTTCTGGTCTTACATTTAGGTCTTTAATCCATTTTGAGTTTATCTTTGTGTATGGTGTTATGAAGTGCTCTAATTTCATTTTTTTACATGTAGCTCTTCAGTTTTCCCAGCACCATTTATTGAAGAGATTATCTTTTCTCCATTGTATATTCTATCTCCTTTGTCAATAGTGCTATTATGGTGGTATCTATTTACCTCCCACTGATATACTGATATAACCCAGTCTTCCCTCACTTTCCATTGCTCACTCTGATCTTGCTCTTGCTAGGTCTATCCATACATGACCACTGGAAAAACCATAGCCTTGACTAGATGGACCTTTGTTGACAAAGTAATGTCTCTGCTTCTTAACAGCACCTGGTATTTAGAAGGTGCCTAGTAAATATTCACTGAAATAATGCATGCTGATATTAAAGTCTATTTCTCAGTCATGTACAACTCTTTGTGACCCTATGGACTACATAGTCCTTGGAATTCTGCAGGCCAGAATACTGGGTCCCTTCCCCAGAGGATCTTCCCAACCCAGGAATTGAACCCAGGTTTTCCACATTGCAGGTGGATTCTTTACCAGATGAGCCATCAGTAAAGCCCCAAATAGTAATGGCACCATAGTACTATTATAATGTTTATTTTTATATATTCTAAAATAATATAATAAATAACAGTTATTTTAAAATCTCTATCACATATCAAAGACTAATGTACTTCACAAACATTACATAATTTCTAATTATTAATACCTTCAAAGATATATATCAAGTCTACTTTACACATGAAGGAACATGAGATTTTAACTGGCCTTAAGTCAATAAAGAGTAGAAAGCCATACATCAGTCTTCACTCTTCAAAGCAAGTTTCCTCACTTCTTGTTCATAGCTTGCTTTATCTGAATGTGAACTCTCATCTTCTCTGGACTACTGAACCTTTGGTGAGATCCTTTAAGATAGGTGATGGAAGGAATCAGGCTGATTATAAAGAATCAATCCAATTTATAAAATTACAATGGCATGTGAGGATTAGAAGTACTTGTTAGCCATTATATATTTGTGATCTTCACTTCAATTTTATTAAAATATGCTGAATGTTTAATAAAGAAATCAGAGTTTTAAAGGAAAAGGATATGACTTTTGTTTAACAACATCATTTACTGGCAATCTGATGTCCATTCAAGTTGGACATGACATACAATATTACGTATTCTTTAGTCACTAGGATTCCTATGAACAGAACAATTACAAAGAAAGTATCCAAGATGACAAGAAACAAACAAAATAATTCATTGAATGTGGGGTGTCTTGAATTTTTTCAGCAAGAGAGATTAACCCTTGAGAAAAATAAAATGCTATATTCAAATGAGTCTTAATTATTGGAGTTTTGGTGAGATCCTTTAAGATAGGTGATGGAAGGAATCAGGCTGATTATAAAGAATCAATCCAATTTATAAAATTACAATGGCATGTGAGGATTAGAAGTACTTGTTAGCCATTATATATTTGTGATCTTCACTTCAATTTTATTAAAATATGCTGAATGTTTAATAAAGAAATCAGAGTTTTAAAGGAAAAGGATATGACTTTTGTTTAACAACATCATTTACTGGCAATCTGATGTCCATTCAAGTTGGACATGACATACAATATTACGTATTCTTTAGTCACTAGGATTCCTATGAACAGAACAATTACAAAGAAAGTATCCAAGATGACAAGAAACAAACAAAATAATTCATTGAATATGGGGTGTCTTGAATTTTTTCAGCAAGAGAGATTAACCCTTGAGAAAAATAAAATGCTATATTCAAATGAGTCTTAATTATTGGAGGCAAGACAATCATCTGGACGAATAACCTGAAAAAAGTGATCAAAACAGCCTAGCTAATAGCAAGTTTCATCCTTTCCATCAACAAATATTATTTTTCAAAATGTTCTCCTTTCATAAATTGTATGTTGAAATTCTAAAACAATCTACCAGTTTACACATATAATGATATATTTTCATTTTACTTCATGCCAATACCTAAGACACATTTGTTCATATATGTAATGTTTTACATTCTAGTAAAGCTAATGCAAGTGTGTTAAGACTATGCTAGACATTATTCATTTACAGCAACAAGTGATAATGTAAACAGAGCTCTGCTGAAATACATAACTATCAGAATAACTTAGGGGATCACCTTGCTAGATGTGATGCTATTGTTTTAGCAAATAAAATAAGTGCTAGGATATATATCTGCATCTAGTGGTTCTATGTTTGGGTGTGAAAATAAATTTAGTGTTAGTTTGCTAAGGGAGAATCAAAATTATCAAAGTAGTAGACATAAGGATTCAACATAATATGGTATCTTCAAGAATACCATAACAGAAAAAGGATTTTTAGTAAGAACTGACAGTTTGAATAAACTGTACATTTTATTTAATAACTGGAGAAGGGAATGGCTACCCACTCCATTATTCTTGCCTGGAGAATTCCATGGACAGAGGATCCTGGTGGGCTACAGTCCATGGGTCGCAAAGAGTTGGACATGACTGAGTACCTAACAGTTTCAGTTTCAACTTTTATTTAATAATAATAATATAAGTCCATGAGTTACAACAAAGGTAACACTCTGGTGTAAGATATTCATAGTAAGGAAACCAGGTATGGGGTCTATATAAACTTTCTGTACTTCACAACTTGACAACACTGGAAATCTAATATATTCTTTTTATAAATTGGAGTATAATTGCTTTAAAATACAGTTTTCTGTTGTACAATGTAATGAATTAGCTATATGTAACAAATATATTATTTAAAATATGGCCTATTGAAAATAAAACAGAAACAAAAATTTTGCAATTCTTTTATCGTCAACTTGGGTGTGTCTGTTTATTAATAGTAGTTTTTATATTTGATATAATTTTATGTAACAAAAATTGCAAATGTATCTTATGGGAAAATATAGTGTAAATGTTAAAAAATAATGGCTTTAATTTTATTTCTCTTTAATTAGAGAAAATGCAGTTATTCTCTTGCCACATAAAAAAGAAAACAGTGCTTTCTCCAGACATAGTTATACAATTGATCGAGTATTAACCATTGAAAAGAAATGAAAGTAGCAAATTTTAACACAGCCTTTAACGTAGAGTCATTCCTTGCCAGCTCACAAATCTTTAACTCCCAGATCTGTTACGGAGAAAATGCAACGTAATTATAATCACTGATTGAGCTTTTATAAGGAATTATGGAATATTACTATTGAAACGTAATTGTATCTATCCTGTGAGGTCTTATTAAAATATTTTTCTATTAAAAAGTTGAGGCATGCAATATAAAAATACTTTAGTAAAAGAAAAAGTAATAACTAGCATGTTTTGTAACTACTTGAGAAAATTCTGTGCACCTTTCATTATTAAATGGTCAGAATATTTTATGTCACTATACCCCTATTTTTACAGTAGTGTCAATAATATTTATAGCAAGATAATAATTGTGGTCAAAGGTGATGTTAACAAGATTTTAACACATTTTTGCTATTTCTGTATTTTTAGACTATTGATTTAAATTTTACAAAATGTATTTTTCTCATCTGCTAATGGCAATAATATTCTGTACCTCATAGACTGCTATGAGATTAAATTAGATCATGTAAGTATAGTGAATTACAGTCTAGAGAGAAGCATTAAATTGGTTATTTTTCTGGTCTTAGACTGCCTTTTCCCTTTATAGTGAAAAGGAGAACTTGAAATTCAGAACATAAACAATTATTATAATAGTAACAAATGGTTCTCACATTTATATTATGGAATTTAAAATAGTTTCTGATGTAGGCTTACTTCAACCTGTCACATTATCTTTGGTGTTTGATTTAGTTGATAGCAGAGCTTTTTGTTCCAGTGAAACACCTTCCATTCTTTTATAATCAAGCAAAGTCAAACAAGATTTATTGCAAATGATATTTAGACTTTTGGTATGTTAAAATTAATATGCTTTCCTTTAAAAAACACACTAGTATTTACTATGCATTGCCATACAGTATCTGCATATTATATATACAGTAAAGATAGACATAGTAAGCAGAAGGAAGGAAGGAAAGAGAAAGAGAAAGAAAGAAAGAAAGAAAATGGAAGCAGGAGAAAGAAAGAGAGAAAGAAAAATTCATAGATTTCTCTCTATATTTTTATGCATGTGCCTTCTGTCCTGTGTGCATTTCTCTATATGTAATTACGTACTAGGGATAAGCAAGCAAGTTACTCCTGGTATTTGTGAGGTTTATCCCTAATTGTATTATTGATAAAAGTAAGCCTTTGGGGGAAAAAAATCACTTTGGCATTTTGGATTCCTACTGAGAGAAAGGGGATTAAAGACTATACTTACAAGAAAAAAGGAGGTTAGAACTAATCAGTAATTATAGCTTATGAACATTTACAAATTAAAGCTAATTTGTAGACCTAAAGTCATATCATAAAAATGTTTACTCTGCAGAAGATGTTTCTTTGAAAAAAAAAATACTATTAAACAAGAATCATTCTGTACCATATTTGGAATCCACTATTTTAATTTAACTTAAGACAGGTCTGTCATAAAATTTATTTCTAGAGGTTTTGGATAGGTAATAAAATAATTTGATACATGTATCAGTGGCTCAGAGGTTAAAGCGTCTGCCTCTAATGCGGGAGACCCAGGTTCAATCCCTGGGTTGGGAAGATCCCCTGGAGAAGGAAATGGCAATCCACTCAAGTATTCTTGCCTAGAGAATCCCACGGACGGAGAAGCCTAGTAGGTTACAGTCCACGGGGTCGCAAAGAGTCGGACACGACTGAGCGACTGAACTGAACTGAACTGAACTGATCAGTTTTGTAAAGTATTAGGCCTAGTGTTAACAATCATTAAGACAGTTTTTTTCAGTGTATAAATGATTCATTTGAAGGAGATGAGGTGTTTGGGGGAAATTTTGTTAACTTTTCCCAGGATCCAACAGTATCATTTAACAAATGGTTACTGCCTTTTCCCATCAGAAATGACCCATTACAACCAAGCCATGTATCCAACATTAGGTAAATACAGTTCTTATTTTGTTGATTGAGCTGGAAAAATTTGTAAAAACCTTTCCAAAAGAGGACAAAATGAAGAAGTAAAGAAGTGGGCAAAAAATTCAATCTACTGCCACCCTGTAGTGCTTGGTAAGTCATTAGCTCACGTTCCTTTCACATTAGCCAACTTCCCATCAGTATACTACCATATTTCACAGCACTTATCAACCCACAGACACAGTCAGAGCAGTAAGAAATGTGCTCTTCATTGTTGATCAGGAGAGACAATTACAATTTCTAGTAAATCCCTATCAAAGTCAGTGAAGTGCAAGGCAAGCAAAAAAAGCCACTTTTCCAGGGTATGCCTTTTCAGCAAGATTTGACAACTTAGAAAGAATTATCTGAAATGGATGATCACGATCATTATGTGTCTATCACACAAGTGCTAAATGGATGTGTACTACATGCGTCTTATAAGAATGAGGAAGACATTTCAAGGATATTGGATTAAAATAATTTCACTGACCTTGTAGCCTCATAAGTAGATATTCAAGACCATCCTGTCTTTTAATTTAACCTGTACAAACAAAAGTACAGTTTAAGAACTGCTTATCATTTTCAGCTTACGTAGTATATTCATCTATACTGAACAAAAACGTATTTTTATTCTAATACATACACACACCTGTAGTAATTCAGAAACTCTAGAATTCTATAATTTCTAATGTAAAAGAAATGGAGTTCTTGATAATTTAGAATCTAATATTCATCATGAAAATTATATAACAAATCCGGTCACTGAAATTAACAATTTTGTTATATTTTTATAGGTACTATCAGAAGCATGATTTTAATTAAACATTTTTGATTCTAATAGCTGTTTGGGGGTTTTGGAAATCGTAATTAAGTTAACAATTAACTTAAACAAAAATAATTTTAGAAATCTTAACAGGTAAAGTTGCATTTCAATTTCACTTTTAAAAACCTATAAAACTATGACTCTAATTTTTTTGTGAAATTCTTTGATTTTTTGAGGCAGACCTCATTTTGAAGCAGATCTATTTGGCCAAGTCAAATTTTACAGTTTTGGGGAAAGCCCACTAAAGGAATTTTAGAACAAGAAACTGAAAATGGTGGTTATGGCTGGAAGTTTGTGAAGCTAGAATTAGTATTACTATGCAACAACTCAGCTCCGGGAGTTGGTGAAGAATAAGAAAGTCTAGCGTGCTGCAGTCCATGGGATCACAGAGTCAGGCATGACTGAGTGACTGAACAACAGCAATAACTCAGCCTAAGTTTAGAATGATACAATCAAGCTGACTTAATGCTATTTCATATCAAAAGTGAGGCCCAAATTTAAGGAATATTTGTGTCAGTTATAACCAAAATAATCAGAAATATTTAAATTATCTCTCATAGACACAAATTTCCAAAATGCTTTGTAATATATTGATGTATTCTACTAGCTCCAAAGTCTTAAAGTAAATGACAATCCAACGACAATGGACACAACTAGCAACTAGACCTTGGTTTCTAATATCATTATCCAGCAAAAGGAACCAGGAGTCTTTGGAGCAGTAGCTGTTTCTAGATCGGGGCAATAAATATATATAATACAGCAGTGGGCAGCATTTTGTTGTGCCATAAAGTAAGAAAGTACTAAAAACAAACAAATAAGTAGATGAAGGTATGTCAAAGGAGCACATGCTCCAACAGAATCGCTATCAATAGACAAAGCTGAAGGTTGTGTGAAACAAAATTTAAAGAAATGGCACTGGATTATAATCCAAATTATAAACTACATATCCATGAGTCTATTCTGATAAAAATTAAGGTTGAATAAATTAATAGATGGGAGAGAAGAGATAAATCCTCCACGCATTTATGTTGCTATTCCACCGTCAAGGAGAAAAGGATCCTTTCACTTAGAGACTTCCAACGAATATAGTAGAGAAAAGAGGAAGATAAATAAAAATGATTTTACAGTGAATAAACCTGACAACACTGCCTTATTTAATATCAATTGTCAAAAATCATGTACGTAGCCATGATATTGTATGATGAAATGGTGCTTTATGTTGTTGATTTCTTCCCTAAAACCTGTATCCTCAATTTTATCAAGAGAAAAACATCAACCAAATTCCAACAGGGGAGCATCTTTCAAAATGCTTGACTGTTACTCCTCAAACCTGCTAAAGTCAGCAAAAGTGGGGAAAGTCTGAGAAATTTCTACAGTAAAGAAGGGCCTAAGAAGACATGACAACTAAATGTTTGTGGTATCCTGAATGGGACTCCAGAACAGAAAAATGAAATTAGGTAAAAAACAAAAAAAAATAAATAATGACTTCAGTTAATGAAGTATTAATATTAGCTTATAATTGTACCAAAATAAATTAAATTGAGATGCTAATAATAGGGAGCGGAGAAGGCAATGGCACCCCACTCCAGTACTCTTGCCTGGATAATTCCATGGACGGAGGAGCCTGGTAGGCTGCAGTCCATGGGGTCGCTAAGAGTCGGACACGACTGAGCGACTTCACTTTCACTTTTCACTTTCGTGCATTGGAGAAGGAAATGGCAACCCACTCCAGTATTCTTGCCTGGAGAATCCCAGGGACAGAGGAGCTTCGTGGGCTGCTGTCTATGGGGTTGCACAGAGTCGGACACGACTGAAGCGACTTAGCAGCAGCAATAATAGGGAGAACTAAATGCAGGATAGATGTAAACTCTATATTTTAGCTTCTCACTTTTTCTGTAAATCTAAAACTGCTTTAAAAATTAAATATTAAAAGTGGAAATATAATAATGTATGAAAATTTTCAGCATAGGTGCTTCATAAATACAAGTGAAATCTAGAGACTTCTTATGTTCTGCCTTCTATAATTACAGTAGGTATTCTCGAGAAAATTGTTACCATAAAAATTGTCTAAATTTGGGAATGTCTAGATAAAAGATATAATTTAATAATTCTTGTATTATTCTATATGAGGTCCAGCTTGTGATGTGTAAACATTATTTCCCATGAAATAAATTAAGATCTTTTTGGAGAATGATTTGATTCCAGCTCCAGTCAATGAATATACAAGATAAGCTTGAGACATATTGTTGTGCCTAAAAGCAAAGAAAACAAATACAATAGTATTATATCCAAGGGGCAAAGGAACAAACTTATTGCCTCAAAGACCCTAATGATGGTTAATCTCAGCATTGTTCAGAGGAAACCTACAATGTCAACTCTAAGAGGAGGTAGATTATTCTACAACTTATAGGATCTTGAGAGTTTATTTCAGTAGGATTCTAGTATAGAAATAAGTTTTATAGGCATTGTTGTTATTGTTTAGTTGCTAAGTTGTGTTGTCTCTTTTGTGACCCAATCAATTGTAGCCTGTTATGATTCTCTGTCTATGGGACTTCCTAGGCAAGAATATGGAGTGGGTTGCCATTTCCTTCTGCAGGGGATCTTCCCAACCCAGGGATCAAATCCACGTGTCTTGTGTCTCCCGCATTGTAGGTGGATTCTTTACCGCTAAGCCACCTGGGAAGTCATTTATACATAGTAGACCCACGAAAATTAAACATACGAGTGGATGAGACAAACAGCCTGCATTTGGAATTTAATGTATAAACAAGTGAGAATGACCCTAACAGTTTACTTTTTATTTAATTGAGGCTTAGATTCAAAAGTGGCTCTCTAAAGTATTTGGAGCAACAGGAACTCTATTCCTTGTTGGTGGGAATAGAAAATGGTATAGCCATTTTGAAAGGCAGTTTGTCAGTTTCTTACAAAATTAACATACTCTTAACCATACAGCAGTCTAATTCCTTGGTATTCACCCAAAGGAGATGAAAGTTTTTGTCCACATACAGTCCTGCACAGGAATGTTTATAGCAGCTTTATTTAAAATTGCACAATTTTTGGAGCAACCAAGAGGTCCTTCAGTAGGTGAACAGACAAACTCTGATAAATGAAGACAATGGACTATTATTCAACACTAAATAGAAATGAGATATAGACTGACTAAAAGACATGGAGAAACCTAAGGTGCACATTAAATAAAAAACAATTTGAAAATATACTTACTGTATGATTCCAAATATATGACATTCTAGAAAATGTGAAACTCGAGAATTCCATGGATGGAGGAACCTGGTAGGCTACAGTCCATGGGGACGAAAAGAGTCGGACACAAGTGAGCGACTTCACTTTCACTTTTCTGGAGACAGGAGAAAGATCAGTAGTTTCCAGGGATGTGGGTGAGAAAGAGATGAAAAGGTAGAGTAGAGAGGATCTTTTGAGCAGTGAAAACAGTCTATGATACTATAGTAGTGGTTACATGTCACCTGTCTGAACTCACAGAGTGTACAACACCAAGAGTGAATCCTAATATAAACTATGGACTCTGGATAATAATAATGTGCTAATGTAGGTTCATCAATTGTAACAAATGTACTATTTTGTGGAAGTAGTCTATAATGGGAGAAGCTCTGTATGTATGGAGGCCAGGGGGTAAATGGGAAATTTCTGTACTTTTCTCTTAATATTGCTGTGAACCTAAAACTNGTGCTAATGTAGGTTCATCAATTGTAACAAATGTACTATTTTGTGGAAGTAGTCTATAATGGGAGAAGCTCTGTATGTATGGAGGCCAGGGGGTAAATGGGAAATTTCTGTACTTTTCTCTTAATATTGCTGTGAATCTAAAACTACTTAAAGAATAATCATAAGGTATTTAAAAATATGACCTCCCAGTTAATAAATCTGAGATGCCAAAACTTCCTTGAAAACGAATATTAACGCTTTGGAGGACAAGAGAGTCTTTGAAAAACTTTGAGGTGATTATATTCTTTAGACTGGGATGAAGGTGAGCTATGATATTATAAAACTATGGTCTCTGATTCTCATGGGTTCTTGGAATAACAATGGGAAGTGTAAATTCCTTACATGTCAGAAACTATCACAATTGCCTTTGATAAGGCTATAGTTACCTTGGTGTACAATAGGACAATAAAACAATAATGAACTTCTCTAAAATAATTATAAAAATTAAAACTATATATTTGTCTAATCTGGTTAATGATAAATAGAAGTTTTTTCATTTATAGCTATTCTGTATCTATGAAGTTTTTATTTTTTATTATAGAAAAAAATGATATATACTTAAATTTATAAGTGTATCATGCATTACAATGCTGTACAGCAAATTTCTAGAACTTTTTCATCTTGAATTACTGGTATTCAATACACTTTGAGCAGTAACTTTTCATTTTCCTAACACTCCAGCCCTGAGTAATCAACATTTTACTTTATATTCCTATGAATTTTAATATATTAAATGTACCATATAGGTGCAGTTTATCATAATATTTCTTGCTTGTTTCACTTAGTGTAATGTCCTCAAGCACAGCAATTCTGAGGTATATGACAAGATTCCCTTCTTTCTTATGACTGAATAATATTCCATTGAAAGTATATACCACGTTTTCTTTATGCATTTATCCGTTAAAAGATATTTGGTGCATTACTTTAGAGGCAATGCTTTGGTTTTCATCATTGAGCAAAATGTTAATGTCCTTCCCTCCTAGTTTACTGAGTATTTTTTATCATGAAAGTCCACTGAATTTTATCAAATGCCTTCTCTGTATCTTTTGCAGTGATCATGTGATTTTATTCCTTCCTTCTGTTAATGTGGTATATCACATTGATCAGTTTTTAAAATATGGAGCCATTCTTGTTATCTCAGGGACAAATTCCATTTGGTAATAGCTCATGATTATTTTAATGTGCTGTAAATTTAGTTTTCCAGTATTTTGTTGAGGATTTTGCATCTAAATTTATCAAAGATATTAGCAACAGTTTTCTTTTCTTGCTATGTCTTTTTTCTGTCTCTAATAGTATGGTAATACCTGCTTCATAAAATAAATTTGGAAATGTTCATGCTTCTTCAGACTTCTGGAAAAATTTGAGAAAGACTGATGTTAAATATACTTTACATGTTTTGCATTATACATGGTATATGTGTGTTTGCTAAGTTGCTTCAGTCATGTCTGACTCTGTGAGACCCTAGTCTTATAGTCTCTCAGGATCCTCTGTCCAAGGGGATCTCTAGGAAAGAATATTGGAGTGGGTTGCCACGCCCTCCTCTATACATGGTATGCTGCTGCTGCTGCTGCTAAGTCGCTTCAGTCGTGTCCGACTCTGTGTGACCCCATAGATGGCAACCAGGCTCCCCCATCCCTGGGATTCTCCAGGCAAGAATACTGGAGTGGGTTGCATTTCCTTCTGCCATTGCCTTTTCCAATACATGGTATACATTGGTATAAATACTATACAATAATAGAATTCACTCATGAAGTTGTCTAGTCCTGAGCAGTTATCACTGGGAAATTGTTAGCTACTGAGTCAATCTTCTTACCAGTAATATATCTGCTGAGATTATCCACTTCCGGATTTGGTCTTGGTAGAGTTTATGTTTCTAAGTTCATCTATTTTTTTTTAAGTTATCCAATTCCTTGGCATGTAATTATTCATCTTACTCTCATAATCATTTGCATTTCTGCAAATTTTATCTCATGTGTGTATTACTATGACCACTATGAAAATTAAGATATAGAATATTACCATCACGAGGACTGCTCGGGCTACCCGTTTAGAGCCACAGCTACTTGTCTCTCCATCCTTTCCCTCTAACATCTAGGAAGCACTAATTTATTCTACATTTCAATAATTTTGTGATTTTGAGAACTATATAAAATAGATCAAAAAGTAGCCCACTTCTTCATATTGGATTTCTTTATTCAGTATAATCCCCTTGAGGCACATCCAAGTTGTCAAAAATATCAATTGTTCATTACAATGTGCCATTTTGCTTTACCACTCACCCACTGAAGAACATTCCAGTTTAGGGATATTGTGATAGTTCACTTCAGTACAGTTTCTCATTCATGTCCGGCTCTTTGCTACCCCATAGACTGCAGCATGCCAGGCCTCCCTGTCCATTAACAACTCCCAGAGTTTACCCAAACTCATGCCCATTGAGTTGGTGATGCCACCCAACCATCTCATACCCTGTTGTCCCCTTCTCCTCTCGCCTTCAATTTTTCCCAGCATCAAGGTCTTTTCCACTGAGTCAGTTCTTCACTTCAGGTGGCCAAAGTATTGGAGTTTCATCTTCAGCATCAGTCCTTCCAATGAATGTTCAGGATTGATTTCCTTTAGGATGGACTGATGAGAGCTCATTTCAGTCCAAGGGACTCTCAAGAGTCTTATCCAACACCACAGTTCAAAAGCATCAGTTCTTTGGTGCTCAGCTTTCTCTGTAGTCCAAATCTCACATCCATACTTAACTAGTGGGAAAAACATAGCTTTGGCTAGATGGAACATTGTTGGCTAAGTAATGTCTCTGCTTTTTAATATGCTATCTAGGCCGGTCATAACTTTTCTTCCAAGGAGCAAGCATCTTTTAATTTCATGGTTGCAGTCACCATCTGCAGTGATTTTGGAGTCCCCCCTTCCAAAAAAAAAGTCTCTCACTGTTTCCATTGGTTCCCCATATATTTGCCATAAAGTGATGTGACCAGATGCTATAATCTTAGTTTTCAGAATGTTGAGTTTTAAGCCTACTTTTTCACTCTCTTCTTTCACTTTCTTCAAGAGGCTTTTTAGTTCTTCTTTGCTTTCTGCCATAAGGGTGGTGTCATCTGCATATCTGAGGTTATTGATATTTCTCCCAGCAATCTTGACTCAAGTTTGTGCTTCATCCAGCCCAGTGTTTCTCTTGATGTATTCTGCATATAAGTTAAATAAGCAGGGTGACAATATACAGCCTTGATGTACTCCTTTCCCAATTTGGAATCAGTCTATTGATCCACGTTCAGTTCTAACTGTTGCTTTCTGACCTGCATACAGATTTCTCAAGAGGCAGGTCAGGTGGTCTGGTATTCTCGTCTCTTGAAGAATTTTCCACAGTGTTGTGATCCACACAGTCAAAGGCTTTGGTGTAGTCAATAAGGAAGAAGTAGATGTTTTTCTGAAACTCTCTTGCTTTTTTTGATGATCCAATGGATATTGGCAGTTTTATCTCTGGCTCCTCTGTCTTTTCTAAATCCAGCTTCAACATCTGGAAGTTCACATACTGTTGAAGCTTGGCTTGGAGAATTTTGAACATTGCTTTGCTAGCATGTGAGAAATGAGTGCAATTGTATGGTAGTTTGAGCATTCTTTGGAATTGCCTTTCTTTGGGATTGGAATGAAAACTGACATTTTCCAGTCCTATGGCCACTGCTGAGTTTTCAAACTTGCTGGCATATTCAATGCAGCACTTGCACAGAACCATTTTTTATGATTTGAAATAGCTCAAACTGGAATTCCATCACCTCCACTAGCTTTGTCCATAGTGATGCTTCCTAAGACCCACTTGACTTCGCGATCCATAATGTCTGTCTCTAGGTGAGTCATCACACTATTGTTTTTATCTGGGTCGTGAAGATCTTTTGTTTATAGTTCTTCCTTGTATTCTGTCACCTCTTCTTAATCTCTTCTTCTGTTAGCTCCATACCATTTCTGTTCTTTAGTGAGCCCATCTTTGCATGAAATGTTCCTTTTTATCTCTAATGTTCTTGAAGAGATCTCTAGTATTTCCCAATCCATTGTTTTCCTCTATTTCTTTTCATTGATCACAGAGGAAGGCTTTCTTACTCTCCTTGCTATTGTTTGGAGCTCTGCATTCAAATGGGTGTATCTTTCTTTTTCTCCTTTGCCTTTCACTTCTCTTTGTTTCACAGCTATTTGAAAGGCCTCCTCAGACAATCATTTTGCCTTTGTGCATTTCTTTTTCTTGAGGATTGTCTTGATTCCTGTCTCCTGTACAAAGCCATGAACCTCCATCCATTGTTCTTCAGGCACTCTCTCTCTCAGATCTAATCCCTTGAATCTATTTGTCATTTTCACTGTATAATCATAAGGGATTTGATTTAGGTCATACCTGAATGGTCTAGTTGTTTTCCTTACTTTTTTTCAATTTAAGTCTGAATTTGGCAATAAGGAGTTCATGATCTGAGCCACAGTCAGCTCCCAGTCTTGTTTCTGCTGCCTGTATAGAGCTTCTCCATCTTTGGCTGCAAAGAATATAATCAATCTGACTTAGTTATTGACCATCTGGTGATGTCCATGTGTAGAGTCTCCTCTTGTGTTGGAAGAGGGTGTTTGCTATGACCAGTGTGTTCTCCTGGCAAAACTCTATTAGCCTCTGCCTTGCTTCATTCTGTAGTCCAATGCCAAATTTACCTGTTACTCCAGGTGTTTCTTGACTTCCTACTTTTGCATTCCAGTCCCCTATGATAAAAAGGAAATCTTTTGGGGGTGTTAGTTCTAGTAGGTCTTGTAGGTCTTCATGGTACCATTCAACTTCATCTTCTTCTGGTGTTACTGGTTGGGGCATAGACTTGGATTACCATGATATTGAATGGTTTGCCTTGGAGACGAACAGAGATCATTCTGTTGTTTGAGATTGCATCCAAGTACTGCATTTTGGACTCTTTTGTTGACTATGATGGCTATTCCATTTCTTCTAAGGGATTTCTGCCTGCAGTAGTAGATATAATGGTCATCTGAGTTAAATTCACCCATTCCAGTCCATTTTAGTTCACTGATTCCTAAAATGTCGATGTTCACTCTTACCATCACCTGTTTGATCCCTTCCAATTTGCCTTGATTCATGGACCTAACATTCCAGGTTCCTATGCAATATTGCTCTTTGCAGCATTGGACCTTGCTTCCATCACCAGTCACATCCACAACTGGGTGTTGTTTTTACTTTGGCTCTGTCTCTTCATTCTTTCTGGTGTTATTTCTCCACTGATCTCCAGTAGTATGTTGGAGGACACCTACCGACCTGGAGAACTTATTTTCAGAGTCCTATCTTTTTGCCTTTTCATATACTGTTCGTGGGGTTCTCAAGGCAGTAATTCTGAAGTGGTTTGCCATTCCTTTCTCCAGTGGACCACATTTTGTCAGAACGCTTCGCCATGACCCGTCCGTCTTGGGTGGCCTCACACGGCATGGCTTAGTTTCACTGAGTTAGACAAGGCTGTGGTCCATGTGATCAAATTGCTTATTTTTCTGTGACTGAGGCTTTCAATTTGTCTATACTAATTTTTATGTGAGTATAAATTTTCACTTTCTTGGAATAAATACCCAAGAATGAAATTACTGGATAGTATTGTAGTTATATGTTTGGCTTTATATAAAATTGCCACACTATTATCCAAAGCAGTTGTTTTATCTTATATTCCTACCATCAGGGTATACATGACACAGTTTTCAATATCCTCTCCAACATTTGTTGTTAACACTATTTTTAAAGTTCATTTTAGCCATTCTAATAGGTTTGTAGTAATACCTTATTGCTGTTTTAACTGTATTTTTTTTAAATATTCTGTTCCATTGATCTATGTTCTACCCCTTTGCCAATACACCAGTCTTCATTATTATAGCTATATAATAACACTGAAGAGATTCATTCCTTCAAATTGACTCCTCTTTTTCAAAATTGTTTTAGATATGCAATGTCTTTTTTCTTATCATATAACATTTATAATAACCATCAGTTCAGTTCAGTCACTCAGTCGTGTCCGACTCTTTGCGACTCCATGAATCGCGCACACCAGGCCTCCCTGTCCATCACCATCTCTCGGAGTTCACTCATACTCACATTCATCGAGTCCGTGATGCCATCCAGCAATCTCATCCTCGGTCATCCCCTTCTCCTCCTGCCCCCAATCCCTCCCAGCATCAGAGTCTTTTCCAATGAGTCAGCTCTTCGTATGAGGTGGCCAAAGTACTGGAGTTTCAGCTTTAGCATCATTCTTTCCAAAGAAATCCCAGGGCTGATCTCCTTCAGAATGGACTGGTTGGATCTCCTTGCAGTCCAAGGGACTCTCAAGACCATGCCTGTGTCTAAACAAATCTGGTTAAATTTTTGATAAGAATTTCATTGTCTAATATTTGGAGAAGACTCTTGAGAGTCCCTCAAGAGTTGGTGATGGACAGGGAGGCCTGGCGTGCTGCAATCCATGGGGTCGCAAAGAGTCGGACACGACTGAGTGACTGAACTGAACTGAACTGAATATTAAATTTGGAAAAATGGAGATTTCTGTACCCTTTAATCTTTTAAACCATGAGTTCCCTTTTTTTGTTTTCATGTTTCTTTAATTCATGCTATGTTCAAAATGTTAGTTAAAATGTTTATTAAATTATTTTTAGTTCTGACTTTCTTATTAGCTGAAACTTCTAACAATATCCTGAATATCATGTTGATACAGTGCTAGTACCATAAATTTAGCATGTACAATTAAAAAATGTCAGAGTGGAAAGACATAGTAGGAGGATGCTAGGATCACTTCCTCCATGAACACATCCAAATTGCACATGTGGAGCAACTCTCACTAGAAACAACCTAGAGACTGCCAGTCTCTTCTATGACTTGGGCAGTAAAGAAAGATGCACACAGTGTCTGATAGGAACAGAGGAGCTGTGATCTATAGTATGGTCAGGAACCTCATCCCTTGTGGGGAACTCAGAAAAGGAAATGGATACAATGGGCCCAAGCACCCTCAGTGAAGAGTGAGAGATTCAAGCCACATATTAAGTACCCCAGACCAGGGGTCTGATGTCAGGAAGATGAGTCTTCTTAGTTGGCCTGAAAACCAGTGTGGGTTACCAGAGGTCTATAAGAAACCAGGACTTTGCTCTTGAGGACTGTCTGGACACCCTTGCTTACTCCTGATCCCAGTGTGGACTGCAGATTAAAAATTATCTGGGACTCTGGTCAGTTTGCTGGGACCACACTGATGCACACCCCAGACTATACCAGATACTTTCTCTAGCCTGTCTTGTTTTGGTGCTGCTCCACAGTATGGCAAAGGTTGCCATTGCTAAGGAGAGTGCACATATTTAGAGGAAATTGAACCAGCTCAGACCTGACCCAGCCTCAGATAATTGCAGAGGCAGCCATTGCCAGAGATTACATGAACACCCATTTTTATGATGAGAAAAACTATGTCCAGGATGGAAGTTGATATTGTCTGCAGGAGTGAACTCAGCTCAGCAGTGTGACATCAACCCCTTTAGCACCTAACCCAATACCTAAGAAAAGAGCACTCAGTGAGGGAAAAAGTGAATCCAGTACAAAATGCATAAGCTGTAAGACCCTTGTAATTTCCTCAAAGAGGAAGCTATCATTACACAGGAGAGGAGCCTATCCGCTTAGCCTTCTCGTCTAGGCTTTTGTAACCCTAACTCACCCCTGAAAAGAAGATAACTGTCATGGAGCATAGGGGAAGCCCTGGCTCACACCCAACTCTGGCGTTTTCCCTTCCATCTCCTGCACTAGTTCACACCAAGGTGGTGGCTACCAGTACAAAACAGGTAAAAATGTGTCTTTCAGTTTAAAACAAGTAGGTATAAGTATAGGGCTTCCCAGGTGGCTCAGTGGTAAAGAATCTTCATGCCAATGCAAGAGACACAGGCTTGGTCTCTGGTTTGGGAAGGTCCCCTGGAGAAGGAAAGGGCAATCCACTCTAGTATTCTTGCCTGGGATAGCCCATGGACAGGGGAGCCTGGTGGGCTACAGTCCATGGGGTCGCAAAGAGGCAGACATGACTGAACAAATATGAGTTACATATGTGAGATCCATAGTAGCCACACATCAAAAACCTATAATGGATGCATAAATCTTGAGAGAAAAGAACACAAACATAACAGTAAAGAGAATAGTCAAACCACAAGGGGAGAGACTAGAAGAAGAATAAAAGAATAGATAAAAACTATATGAACAACTTTAAAACAAGTTATAAAATGTCAGCAGGCTAAATACTCCAATCAAAAGACATAGAGTGGTTGATAGGATTTTAAAAAATGGTGTATCTATATGCTCCCTATAAGAGACACTTCAGACAGAGCAAAAGACACAGAGAGACTAAAAGAGAGAGGAAGGAAAAAGACATTCCGTAAAAATAGAAATAAAAAGAAAGCTGGGGTAGCAAAACCCAATCTATAATAAAAGACATAGAAATGAATTATATAACCAAAAACTGTGGTGTTACATGGCATATTAGTTTAGTTGGACTTAATAGATGCCCTCAGGACATTACATATCAGAACAAGAGAATACATTCTCCTGGTTTTGCTACATCCTAGGCCACAAAAGAAAACAAATTTAAAAGGATAGAAGTTACATTAAGCTTTTTAGCTGTGCTTTTTTTCTTTCATTTTTAGTATTCATGTGTCTGTGTTTTTCCCATTTCTTATAATTGATTTCTAGTGTCATACTGCTGTAATCAAAATAGATGCTTGATGTAACTTCTATCCTCTTAAGTTTGTTAAGGCTCTTTCTGTGTCCTAGACCCCAAGAACTGAAGCACACCAGATTTCCCTGTCCATCACCAACTTCCAGAGATTACTTAAAATCATGTCCATTGAGTCAGTGATGCCATTCGACCATCTTATCCTCTGTTGTCCCCTTCTCCTCCTTCCTTCAATCTTTCCCAGCATCAGAGTCTTTTCCAATAAGTCAGCTCTTCGCATCAGGTGGCCAAAGTATTGGAGCCTCAGCCTCATCATCAGTCCTTGTAATGAATATTTAGGACTGATTTCGTTTAGGATTGACTGGTTTGATTTCCTTTCAGTCCAAGGGACTCTCAAGAGTCTTCTCCAACACCACAGTCCATAACATCACTTCTTCAGTGCTCAGCTATCTTTTTTGTCCAACTCTCACATACATATTTGACTACTAGGTTTGACTAGATGGACTTTTGTCGGCAAAATAACATCTCTACTTTTTAATATGTTGTCTAGGTTTGTCATAGCTTTTCTTCCAAGGAGCAAGTGTCTTTTAATTTCATGGCTACAAGTCACCATGTAGTGATTTTGGAGCACAAGAAAATAAAGTCTGTCACTGTTTCCATTGTTTCCCCATCTATTTGCCATGAAGTGATGGGACTGGATACCATGAGCTTAGTTTTTGACTGTTCAGCTTTAACTCAACTTTTTCACTTTCCTTTTTCACTTTCATCAAGAGGTTCTTTAGTTCCTCTTCACTTTTTGGCATAAGGGTAATGTCATCTGCATATCTCAGGTTATTTTGAACTCCAAATAATTTTTTAAAAAATTATATTAAACCCCAAAGGACCTTGAATAACTGAAGAAATGTTGAGGAAAAAAAAAAAGAACACAGCTAAATGTATCATTACTTTAGACAGATTATTGTACAAAGCTACAGTAATCAAAACATCATGGTACTTGTACAAAAACAAACACAATGATCAATGAAGCATAATAGAGAGCCCAGTAATAAATGCAGATACATTTGGTCAATTAATCTATTACAAAGGATGCAAGAATATGCAATAAGGAAAAGACAGTCTCTTCAGTAAGTGGTTCTGGGAAAACAGAAAAGTACATGTAAAAGAATGAAATTAGAACCTTTTCTCAAACCATATACAAAATTAACTCAGAATAATGACCCAATGTAAGACTGAAAATCATAAAACTTTTAAAAGACAACATAAGTAGTACACTCTTTAACATCAATTTTAACAATACTGTCTCCTCATGCAAAGGAACCAAAAGCAAAAATAAGCAAGCAGGGCCTAATTAAACTTAGAAGGTTTTGCAGAGAAAATAAAACATTGAAAAAACCAAAAGTCAGCCTACTAAATGGAAGAAAAATTTTGCAAACTACATAATTGATAAGGGTTAATATTTAAAAATATATAAACACCTCATAAAATTCTATATAAAACACAAAGAGCCTGATTAAACTGGGCAGAAGACATAAATGGACATTTTCCCAAGGAAGACATGCAGATGGCCAAAACACACATGAAAAGATGCTGAACATTGCTAACCAAAGAAATGTAAGTAAAAACCACAATCAGGTATCACCTCATATCTGTCAGAATGGCTATTATCAATAAGACATCAAATAACAAATCTTGCTGAGGATATGGGTAAAAAGGAACCTTAGTTCACCACTGGTGGGGATGTAAATTGACATTGCCACTATGGAAAACAATATAGAGTTTCTTCAATAAAACAAAAAGAAATAAGACTATCATACAATCCATCAATTTCACTTCTGGGTATATGTCTAAAGAAAATTAAAACACTAATTTGAAAACATGCATGCACCCTAATGTTGGTAGTAATTTTATTTACAATTTCCAAGACATGAAAACAACCTAAATGTCTATAGCAGATGAATGGACAAAGAATGCACTGTTTACATTTAGAACATGGTATTACTAAGCCATATCTAGAAAGTATGAAATTTTGCCATTTGCAACATGGATGAACCTGGAGGATTTATTAATAGTTTAGTGAAGTAAGTCAGACACAGAAAAGCAAATGTGACATATTTTAATTTATATGTAGAATCTAAAATATAACAAAATTAAATGAATATAACAGAAACAACCTCACAGATACAGAGAACAAACTTAGAGTTAACAGTAGGGGGATTATAGGGGGTACATAAGAGTAGGGGATAAAGAGATATAAACTACTAGTTGTAAAATAAATAAGATACAGGGGTGTATTATGTAGCATAGGGAATATAGTCAATATTTTATAACTTTAAATTGAGTATAATATGCTAGTAAAGTAATGCTCAAAATCCTCCAAGCCAGGCTTCAGCAATACGTGAACCGTGAACTCCCTGATGTTCAAGCTGGCTTTAGAAAAGGCAGAGGAACCAGAGATCAAATTGCCAACATCTGAAACTCCAGTACTTTGGCCACCTCATGCGAAGAGTTGACTCATTGGAAAAGACTCTGATGCTGGGAGGGATTGGGGGCAGGAGGAGAAGGGGACGACCGAGGATGAGATGGCTGGATGGCATCACTGACTCGATGGATGTGAGTCTGAGTGAACTCCGAGAGATGGTGATGAACAGGGAGGCCTGGCGTGCTGCGATTCATGGGGTCGCAAAGAGTCGGACACGACTGAGCGACTGAACTGAACTGAACTGAACTGATACAAAAATCACTACTTTGCACACTTGAAACTAGGATAATATTGTAAATCAAGCAAATATTAATAGAGAAAGTCTCTGTCCTCAAGCAAACTTCTGTTTTTCTGTTTGTTGACAGGGTAATTTCTTTCAGTTACTTTTTGCAATATTTCTCTGTGCTCCTTCATATCCAGTTGGTGTCAAATGCTATTGAATGACCTTTAATACAATTTTTTTTTCAGCTCTTGTCCATTCTCCTTTCAACTAAAGCAACTTAATTTCAACTCTTTTTTTAACTATCCCTGACCACTAATGTAGCCTCCTAATTGATAGGCACTTCAAATATCTGTCTATTTCAATCTATTCAGAACTACATTACAAACTTTCATTCAAGAAGATAAACTCTTTTCTATGATGTTATAACACAAAAAGTTGGTGACTGGTTTTAAAAAGAAACTCTGGCCAACTAATTAGAGTCCTCACACTTCTTTGTTTTTAAAAAGTTCTTACCAAGAAGAAAACCAAGAAGATATAGAACCTTAAAATAGGCTTACTGCTGTTAAGTCACTTCAGTCATGTCCAACTCTGTGAGACCCCATAGAAGGCAGCCCACCAGGCTCCCTCATCCCCAGGTTTCTCCAGGCAAGAACACTGGAGTGGGTTGCCATTCCCTTCTCCATAAAATAGGCTTAAGTCTTTCTCAAAAGTGGTTTTATTGACATCTCATTTCTATTATAATCCCTGTAGTTTGAGAACTGGGAGGAAGAAAAGGGCAGAAGGAAAGAGTGTGGAGTTGTGTGTGTGTGTGTGTTTATGTGATTGTTTAAAGAAGGAAATTAAATCGTTGGGTAGCTGGGCTGGTCCATTAGAATAGCAGACAGTAGATCCTTGAAAGAGTCTGTGGAGTTGCCCTAACCTTGAATAACTTGATCAAAATATCTTTTCTCTCTCATTGAATGGCACAATGAGGAGTTTTTTATCAGTATGATTGATTTTTAACCTGTAGGTGTGATTTTTCAGACATCATAGACGATTATAGAGAATTTAACTGGCAGATCTCCTGAGGAAAGCTGTTCTCCCACAGCTGCACAACCAAGGCTTTAGTTTCTCGGAGGAGTTTTGATTGAGGATTCAGGTTAGTCATGCACTTTGTATACCCTATTCCTAGGAGCCCTCAAGATAAGGTCCCTTGATTTGAGACCTTTAGCAGAAGTCCTCTCCAGACTCATCTGCTGAAACCTCCTTATGATGAGCATGTTGGCCTGGCAGGGGGATAAAGACACTTTTATCCTCTGACTTGAAAGCCAGTAATTTCCCACTTCGAGCTCTCCTGCATCTCCCTCCTTCCACCTTTGTTGCTGTTGTTCAGTTGCTTAGTTACGTTCAACTCTTTGCAGCCCCATAAACTGCGGGATGCCAGGCTTCCCTGTCCTTCACCATTTCCCCTAGTTTTGCTCAAACTCATGCCCACTGAGTTGATGATGTCATCCAGCCATCTCATTCTCTATCACACCTTTCTTCTCCTGTCCTCAATCTTTCCCAGCATCAGTGTCTTTACCAAAGAGTTGGCTCTTGCCTCAGGTAGCCGAAGTACTGGAGTTTCAGCTTCAGCACCAGTCCTTCCAATGAATACTTAATTTAGGATCCAGAAAACTGCCGGAGCCTTGTCCTGGGTTCCCTCAACAGTGAGAGGATCCTCTATTCTTCACTGGCCTACTCTATCCCCAGCTGATATGCCTTTCCTATGGAAAAATAGGGAACAGGTATTCTGGCATTTACTTCTGTTTCAGTCTCTTGCTTATATCATGGCAGTAAGTGATTAAAGGCTTAACTTTCATTTTTATTTTGTTACTTTAACTGGCAAATCTGACACCTGGCATTTCTGCCTACTTTCTCTCCCCCAGCTCACCTGAGTTCCTGACATAGATGTCAGGGGGAAAGGGGCCACCAGAGAGGAAATCAATTATCTCCATCTTCATCAGAACCTCCCTCCCCACTTTTCTTAATTCAGTCCCCTTGAGAGCTTTCATATTGTTATTTATTAGTTCTACATATTACTAACCTCTGGTTCTGTTTTGAATCTTTAATTTCCATAGTACTTTTAGAATGTTTTGGTTAAATTCCTTTCCTGCTACCACTCTACATGCTTTATCAACATTTATTTATTTTTGATTTCCTCTATCTTTTAAATAACATGCAAAACTTCATATGTACTCTCAGATTACAAACTTCTCATATAATAATTTTCAATCATAATGAAAATATCCTGACACCCTAGATCTGATATGGGATCCTTAAGTTGTTTTGTGGGTGGGACAACAGATCCTGGTATTATGGGGATTTTTCTGAGAGAATCTCACTCCTTATATTTGCTCATTTCCTGTGGAATTAACTATGAACTCCTCCACCAAGAATTTTAAAAATGCTATAATGTGATCGCAATCCAACTTTTCTAGTTTTGTTTTATAATTGTCCATTATATGTAACTTAGGCTCTGGTAAAACTGAATTATAATTAGTGCTCCTTTCTTACTCCAAACCACGTCCAGTTGAAATTATGTCTGAACTCTAATATCTGGCTCAAGTATTTATTCCTTTACAGGCATTCTATACTTCAATATGAAATCTCATAGAAAATTTACACATTTTATAAAATTTATAATCTGATTGTATCTTTGTCATTTTGTTGCTTGTTAAATTGATTTTTATACTTTTCACGTGTGCAATTGAATGTACTTTTATTCCCTTAAATGGGTGATTTTTGAAAAGTCAGATTATGAATACAGATATAGGTATCTAGGATCTTAGAACTCTGACAAATGGCAGGTAATTATGACTGCCTGGATGGGTGGCCGTTTCTTAGTCAGAATAATGATACTCTGTAAAATTACAACATTAAAAAAAAAAACTGAAGGGAGATTGTGGATGGCTAGACAATAAAAACTGTTATGAATGCTATTCTCTAATACTGGATGGAAGAAACCAGATTGAGTATGGAGATGGAAATTTTGCTTTATTTCTAGGTTAGGTACAGAAAGGACTTCTACAGAATATGAAAATTATCCTAAATATAGATACAGACTGGTTCAAGGGCTTCCGATTCTGTTATCAGCAGCTTTGCCGTTTCCAGTTCTCCCTTTTCTAGTTCAGGTGTTCACTTCCTTCCTCCTTGGTTCTTGGCTCCTCCCCCAGTTATGGAGAGACCGCGGGATAATAGACAACATGGGCACATCAGTTTGGAGTCTGTTTAGTGTCCCAGGAAACCTTTAATGTCCTCTGATCTCAGTGAATCCTTTTCTGTGGAGTATTTAAAAGACAATTTGAAGTCTGTTTTCTTTATGTCTGAAGCCTGAACCAACATTTACAATAGTCTTTCAAAGTAAAGTTTCATTAAGTGTTAGGTATTAAAATGTTAGTTAATAGTCTCAAAGCATTGCATTAATAACATTCCACCAGAGGTAAGTGTGCAGATTTGATTAAGAAGAAAGGCGTTATAGCAAGAATAAGTTGAATATAGAGAAATCTTTCACATAGAAAGTAATGTTTACTAAAGTAAATTATAGAATTTTACTTACCAGTAAACAGCAATATATTCATTCATCCACATATTAGAACAAAATGTCTATTAAATCTATACCAGTTTAACCGAAAATATGTACCAATAATTATTCACAATTTCAAGGCTTTTTAAGGCTCTGAGAAATAAACTGGAATAGAAATTTCATAGATTAATTCAGTAAGTAGTCTTCACCCCCCAAAATTATAACTATTAGTG
>SJYT01020717.1:0-41934 GCA_006410635.1 Cephalophus harveyi | reverse complement strand
CATTCCAGTCCCCTATAATGAAAAGGACATCTTTTTTGGGTGTTAGTTCTAAAAGGTCTTGTAGGTCTTCATAAAACCATTCAACTTCAGCTTCTTCAGCATTACTGGTTGGGGCATAGACTTGGATAACTGTGATATTGAATGGTTTGCCTTGGAGATGAACAGAGATCATTCTGTCATTTTTGAGATTGCATCCAAGTACTGCATTTCAGTCTTTGGTTGACCATTATGGCTACTCCATTTCTTCTGAGGGATTCCTGCAGTAGTAGATATAATGGTCATCTGAGTTAAATTCACCCATTCCAGTCCATTTTAGTTCGCTGATTGCTATAATGTCGACATTCACTCTTGCCATCTCTTGTTTGATCACTTCCAATTTGCTTGATTCATGGACCTGACATTCCAGGTTCCTATGCAGTATTGCTCTTTACAGCATTGGACCTTGCTTCTATCACCAGTCACATGCACAACTGGGTATTGTTTTTGCTTTGGCTCCATCCCTTCATTCTTTCTGGACTTATTGCTCCACTGATCTCCAGTAGCATATTGGGCACCTAATGACCTGGAGAGTTCCTCTTTTGGTATCCTATCATTTTGC
The DNA here is from genome assembly GCA_006410635.1 of Cephalophus harveyi. Classification (NCBI taxonomy): domain Eukaryota; kingdom Metazoa; phylum Chordata; class Mammalia; order Artiodactyla; family Bovidae; genus Cephalophus; species Cephalophus harveyi. The sequence goes on along the minus strand of SJYT01020717.1, from coordinate 41,336 downwards.
CTTTTCGTACTGTTCATGGGGTTCTCAAGGCAAGAATACTGAAGTGGCTTGCCATTCCCTTCTCCAGTGGACCACGTTCTCTGGTATACCATGTAGTTAATCATTATGATTCTTTTTTCTTTTTGCCTTGCAGGTCTTGAACATACTTAAAAATAGATGTTTTCTAATTTCACCATCTGGTTATCTAAGTGTCTTTTTCTATTGACAGGTTTTGGTCCTAAAAATATGTTGCATTTTCTTTCTTGCCATTTCTAGTGATTTTTTAAAAACTTATTATTATAAGCTATTGTGCACAATATGTTTCAGTTGGTTTGGATTTAACTACATTCTTCTGAAAAGTGTTAATTCATTTCATCAGGCAAATAAATTACTGTTTATAATAGTATTTTGTAGGCTTGGTTGTACAATTTTCATAACAGAACAATTCTATTTGCCCTGAGCCATAGGATCAATCACTTTGCTGTCACACATAGTGTTTGACCCTAAAATATAGCAATTCTTATGTTTGAATGTAAGGCCTTAGCTCTTTACCAAGTCTGTTTAAGTTGGTATGATTTATCTGAAAACTGTTTCTCTGTGTTGATCAGTATCCTCTTTGTTCACCACTTTAGGCCCTCTAGTTCTGACTTTCCACTGGGCTCTTTAATTCCCCCTATCTGCATCTGTAAAAGTGAAACTCACTCAGTCATGTCTGACTCTTTGTGACTCCATGGATTGGAATTCTCCAGGCCAAAATACTGTAGTGGGTAGCTGTTTTCTTCTCTGGGGAATCTTCCCAACCCAGGGATCAAACCCAGGTCTCCCACATTACAGGAGAATTCTTTACCAGCTGTGCCACAAGGGAAGCCCTATATGCATCCATACTTCAGGCTATAATGAATATTTTCAAGAACATTTATATACAGACAAGTATCTTCACTCTGATTTTTCATTTATGTGTTTTCTCTCCTCAACTTGCAGCTGCTTTTGAAGATCTGAAATCTGTCCTGAAAAGTCTAGAGCCAATAAAATCATCTTTAGCTTTAACCCTAGCTGTCCCATGCTGTGCAAATTATTGAGTTTCCTCAGGAAAAGATAGCTAAATGGAGATCTCACCCATTCATGGCCCTCTTCTTTCAGGTTCAGTTGTCCTCAAATCTCCATTTTTTAAATCTTTTTCTCTTTTAACACTACCCTCAACTTCTCCTCCCACCAACACACACACAATATGGGGGGGGGGGAGAACCTCTTCTCATTTAATTTTCAACCTGAAGTATTAAAATGAAAACAAATAATCCAGGATGAAAAAAAAAAAAAAACAGTAAGTGAATAATATAAACATAGTACAATAAAAATGGGTAAAAGCAGAAAATTCAACTGAGTTAGAGTAATAGCTTTCCTTAATATTGGATGCACTCTGATATATGGCAGTACTTTTAAGAATTGAAGAAATATATCTCTTTACTGGTTCTCCCTCAAATTTTGTACAATATTTCACACCCATTATTTTTGCTTATGAGTTTTTAAGATTTTTAAAATTTTTATCCCAAGAGTGTTGGAAGATGTCAGATATAGCTCTGCTGTTCTACTAAAACAATATTTGCATTTGTATATTGTATCTATTTATTCCATTGTCAAAGCTGTGGAGTCCTATCCCAAGACCACAGGTGTGATCCCAAAAGCCCCCTGATTCTTAACACACAGCTTCCTAACCCCATAGAAGGCAAAAATGTCCACCCTATGCTCACCCTAAGTGCCCTAGCCAATCATCTAATTTTAACCTTCCAGCAGGAATTTTCTTTGTCTTGAGGCTATAAAGATTGGTTTTGTGTGTGTGTGTGTGTGCTTAGTCATTCAGTCATGCCTGACTTTGTGACCCCATGAACTGTAGCCTGCTAGGCTCCTCTGTCCATAAGGATTCTCCAGGCAAGAATACTAGAGTGGGTTGCCATGCCCTCCTCCAAGGAATCTTCCCAACCCAGGGGTCAAACCCAGGGTTCTGCATTGCAGGTGGGTTATTTATCATCTGAGCCACCAGGAAAACCCATAATAAAGATTCACTACTAATACATCAGTACATCCTAAAGGAGATCAGTCCTGGGTGTTCACTGGAAGGACTAATGTTGAAACTGAAACTCCAATATTTTGGCCACCTGATGCAAAGAGCTGATTCATTTGAAAAGACCCTGATGCTGAGAAAGATTGAGGGGAGGCAGAGAGGGGGATAACAGAGGATGAGATAGTTGGATGGCATTACCAGTTCAATGGACATGAGTTTGGGTAGGCTCCGGGTGTTAGTGATGGACAGGGAAGCCTGGCGTACTGCAGTTCATGGGGTTGCAAAGAATAGGACATGACTGAGTGACTGAACTAAACTGAACACACAGAAAGCATTAACTCTCCCTGGTCTGTCAGGAATTATTGCCACACTGCACTCACATTGCCCACATTATCTCTGCTTTTTGTTTCTAGTAAACTCACTCCTTTCTGAAATGCTCTGTGTCTGGAAATTCTTTTCCAATCTGCATTCAGACTGCCTTGACAAAAGCCATATGTATAAATTAGGCTTCCATAATTTTAGAACATGTAAGTGCCCTTCTGCCCCTCTCCACTGAACTTTCTTTTCTGTTTTTGTTCTTGTTTTTTGTTTTGTTTTTTTGTTTTTTTTTAATAAGAAGGTTATTTAACAAATACCACACAGTATCAGAGTTACAAAATGGTTTTCTAATATAACACTTCCCACTGGTGGCTTTCCAGTGGCTTAGACTGTAAAGAATCCTCATTCCAAAGCAAGATATACAGGAAACTTGGGTTCAGTCCTAATTGGGGAGATCCCCTGGAGAAAGAAATGGCAGCCCACTCCACTGTTCTTGCTTGAGACATCCCGTAGACAGAGCAGCCTGGAGGGCTACTGTCCCTAGGATCTCAAAGACTCAGATAGGACCGAGCAACTAATACTTTCACTTTCAAGTTTCCTATTGTCATCAGGTGATTTCACTTTTCTAGGTTCTTCAGATTTTAATTTGCCAGAAAGATGTTTTAAGCCACGACCACTTGGTAGATGCAGTATCTTATTGTCACTAGGCAGCAAAATGAATATGGTATTTCCTTGATTCTAATCCTATTGTTACTTTTTGAGCAGAGGTAAACCAGAGGGGTGACCATGAAATGATACTCTTTTTAGGCTTACTATTTTGACTACACTTACTATTGCATAGGTAGCCTCAGCTTGGAAACCTACAATAAAAACCTAGCCTTTTTTTTCCCCTACCTATATATCCAGTAGGTTTTTTCTTTCTTTCTTTTGTTCTTTTTTCTTCTTTTACTTGTATCAGTTATTGTTTATATCACAATATATTAACCAATTATTCTCATTCTTAACAAGAGACATATGTAACTATAATAGTCTTATATTTGTCCTGAAATCAAAGAAATTAGCATGACTCAAAGACTTGATTCTTAATTGAGGTATTTTATTTTGTGTGTCATTAAAAATATATCTACAACCAATACCCTGGACATGGTTCCAAGGTTGGTAGAGATGAAGGATGATTGAAAACCTCTCAATTATCTTTTCATGACTCAGTATCATCCAAGGATACTGTTGGAAGAACAACAGGAGACAAGAATTCTCACAGAATGACTACCATCCCCTAAAGGGTGGCAGTAGGAAGATATTGGTGTATGCCAGGAGCAGTAGAATGAATAAGCAAGCATGTCTACATGTGTAAGTTTTACATTCCTTTGGAAGAAATGATCTGGCTTAATTCCTTATTTATTTCTTTGAGAATAAAATGAAATGAAAGTGAAATGATTCTTCCTGAAAGCTCTACTTTTACAACCTGTTGAATAAAATAATAATAAAAGTATGAGTTTTGCAAAGCAATACTTTGAATTAGTGTTAGTTTAGTCACAAGATCTTAAAATCCCCTTAAGTCTTACCCTATTAACGATTCTATTACAGTTATGAATAGATAAACTATCCAATGACCAAAACATTGCACTAACATAGTATGGAAGAAGCACAAGCTGGAATCAAGATTGCTGGGACAAATATCAATAACCTCAGATATGCAGATGACACCACCCTTGTGCCAGAAAGTGAAGAGGAAGTCAAAAGACTCTTGATGAAAGTGAAAGAGGAGAGCGAAAAAGTTGGCTTAAAGCTCAATATTCAGAAAGCGAAGATCATGGCATCTGGTCCCATCACTTCATGGCAAATAGAAGGGGAAACAGTGGAAACAGTGTCAGACCTTATTTTGGGGGGCTCCCAAATCACTGCAGATGGTGATTGCAGCCATGAAATTAAAAGACGCTTACTCCTTGGAAGAAAAGTTATGGCCAACCTAGATAGCATATTGAAAAGCAGAGACATTACTTTGCCAACAAAGGTCTGTCTAGTCAAGGCTATGGTTTTTCCTGTGGTCTTGTATGGATGTGAGAGCTGGACTGTGAAGAAAGCTGAGCACCGAAGAATTGATGCTTTTGAACTGTGGTGTTGGAGAAGACTCTTGAGAGTCCCTTGGACTGCAAGGAAGTCCAACCAGTCCATTCTGAAGGAGATCAGCCCTGGGATTTCTTTGGAAGGAATGATGCTAAAGCTGAAACTCCAGTACTTTGGCCACCTCATGCGAAGAGTTGACTCATTGGAAAAGACTCCGATGCTGGGAAGGATTGGAGTAGGAGGAGAAGGAGACAACAGAGGATGAGATGGCTGGATGGCATCACTGACTTGATGGACGTGAGTTTGGGTGACCTCCGGGAGTTGGTGATGGACAGGGAGGCCTGGTGTGCTGCGATTCATGGGGTCGCAGAGAGTCGGACACGACTGAGTGACTGAACTGAACTGAACTGAAGAATAATTACTTTTTCAATGAATTGGACATTGCTTTACAACTTTTGTTGTTGTTGTTTAGTCACTGAGTCATGTCTGACTCTTTGTGACACCATGGACTATAGCCCTACAGGCTCCTCTGCCCATGGTATTTCCCAGACAAGAATACTAGAATGGGTTGCCATTTCCTTCTCCAGGGGACCTTCCAAACCCATGTTTCCTGCATTGGCAGGTCAATTCTTTTCCATTGAGCCACCAGAGAAGAATTCTTTCAACTTCTTATATCATGTTAATTACAATTAGCATACTAATCTAATTAATATGTTAAGGAGTGCCATGTCTTTTTTTTTTTTTTTTTTTCAGCTTTTTTCTTTGTTAAAGAGAAATAGCTCCAATACATTTTTACAAAAACCTTGGTAAATCACTATTTTTGATTCCCAGATAATAAAACTAATGAAATGTTCTACTTTCAGAAATATTTGATGTAATATCTCCTGACATGAGCAGAGAGGAGAAAAAAATCAATATACATTTTTCATTCTGTGAACTCTATGATGCAAAGTCCCAAGTTATATTCGCTCTTCATGAGATTTTCTAACCATATTCTGTTTTCTGTCTTCTAGTTCTTTTGTGTCAGTCTCAATTTTTGAATGACATAGGATCTTACTTTGTAGTTATACCAATCATGGCTCACTACTTGACACTCTTAAATTTATTTTAAGATTCTTATTATAGTCTTCTGATACTTAATAAAATTCATATTGAGATGTTCAAATTTTGAAAGTATTTTCCTTGCTTGAGATGTGTAACAAAAGAGTGTCAGGGTTTTTTTTAATTTGTTTGTTTGAGGAACTTGTTTAGCTATGTGAGCACTCAATTAAAAATATTTAGTCTTTATTGCTGGGCAAGTCCTGATTGTAATACTTAGGCATTTATTTATGGAATTTTATATAGGAGCATGTCTCTATAAGTGGCAGCCAGAAATGTGAACTTTAAAAATTATCTTCAAACTTTCAAATTTTCTTCAAAATTTCAGTTCCATTAGGAAGCATATACTTTCAAATCATTCAGCTTTTTAAAAGCCTCTTATTGGCTATATATAAAATTAGTTTCTCTCCTAGAAAATTCTAAAGTCTGAAAGTCATTTTAAAGTACCTAATAAATAGAAGGAAACATTAAGAATTCTGGAGAGAAAGCTTCAAGCATCAAATCAATAAGTTCTATCAACCTGAAAAAGGAAATAAAAGTCATTTGGGAGTACTGAGAAAAACTGTAATTTAAAAAAAAGTCAAATTAAACTTTCCCAAAGCACATATATTTCAAGTCCAAGTGCTATTGTTTGGTGCACTCAGTTGAGTTACCTTACTGGCTGAACAGAGAAAGCTCCCAAGTCTAATTCTGTCTAAAGTTTCCTTGCTGCTGTTGCTGCTGCTAAGTCGCTTCAGTCGTGTCCAACTCTGCGCAACCCCATAGATGGCAGCCCACCAGGCTCCGCCATCCCTGGGATTCTCCAGGCAAGAACACTGGAGTAGGTTGCCATTTCCTTCTCCAATGCGTGAAAGTGAACTCGCTGAGTTGTTTCCGACTCTTCAGGACTGCATAGATGGCAGCCCACCAGGCTCCTCCATCCATGGGATTTTCCAGGCAGGAGTACTGGAGTGGGGTGCCTTTGCCTTCTCCGAGAATTATCACAAATTTGGCTTATCTACACATGTGTTTATTTCTAATGAAAATTAATTTTGCCAACTCTGCTTCTGTTTAAGTTAACAAGATAATAATGCTTATAATTTATGAATGCTAACCTTTGGGAAACTCTGAAATTTATCTCCATTTTTTTATAGGAGAAGGAGAAGTATCGTGGGACATTAAGAAAATTCTGCCCAAGGTCCTGTTTGATAAAGAATCAGAGGTGAAACTTGAGCCAAACTAGTGTGAATCACTTGGGAGTCTCTATTATTAACTGTTACCTGTAAGTTAGACATTTGATGATTTTATAGTGATGGACAATATTTTTCAAAATGCTTCAAATGTTTTTGGAGGAAAGATTTAGTTTGTCAATACATTTAGGTTAAGTAAGAAAACTAGATACAGCTTCTTAAAGAAATAATTTTGGCAATAAGAAAAATTAAACATCTATCCCATAGTGTTTTATGGTAGAGAACGTACTATACTGATGTGTTTGTTTCAAAAATTCAACTTTAACAAAAATCTTCACTAATAATAACATATTCTGTATTATGTGAATAATGTTTAACATTAAGCAAAAGATTGACCTAATTCTGATTAGGAAAACTGGAAGAAAATTGGACGATGATTGTGTGATTGTATTTAATTTCACCTGATAATTTAAGCTACTTACAGTTTTAGATAAGCATTTTCTTGAGGTGTGTTTTACATAATATTTAGCAACACTTTCTCCACTTTTGTTTATTAAAATCAACATGTATGTAGTAACTAGTAATAATCTGCAATCAAATTCTATTTGTCTCAATATTCAGAGACTTATTTCACACAAACCTAGAGATCAAATCCCTTGAAAGCTTTTAAAGGAGCACATGCAATGCCAGGATATCTAGAATCAAAGCTGTTTGCAATAAAACTCCTTATATTGGCTGCAAGTCTCATTCTTCTGTGAAACCATCCAGAAATCATGCCAGCTTTACACTTTCCATTTCTCCTTTTCTGGGTCCCAAGAAAAGTACATATATTATACCCAGAAAACCTTCAGATTGAAAATATATCTAGGCTTTTAGCTTTAGATATTTATTATTCCAGGCTTTCCAGGTGGCACAGTGTTGAAGAACCCACCTCACAGTGCAAGAGAGGTAAGAGACACACATTTAATCCCTGGATCATCAGGAATATCTCCTGGAAGGGAGCACAGCAATCCACTTCAATATTCTTGCCTGGAGAATCTCATGGACAGAGGAGTTTGCCCAGCTATAGTCCATAAGGTTGCAAAGAGTTGGACATGACTGAAGAAACTTAGCATGCACGCATGCATGCAGTATTCCTCCTATGGTCAAACAGTTACATCTGAAGTATAAATTCAAACTATTTTCATAATAACATTCCATTTAAAAAGTGGCTATTAAAAAAAAAAAGAAGAGTACAACAGAGTCAACTGGACCTTTTTAGTGAAAACATTGGCTAAAGTATTCCTGGCAATAAATTGCACATGTAAAATACATATCAATATTTTGATTTTGGGCTCTCTACAATTTCAATTAAGCTATTTTATAAATACAAAATCAAACCAGTCAATCCTAAAGGAAATCAACCCTGAATATTCATTGGAAGGACTGATGCTGAAGCTGAAGTTAAAACAAATTGGTCACCTGATGCAAAGAGCTGACTCATTTTAGAAAACCCTGGTGGTGGGAAAGATTGAGGGCCAAAGATGAAGAGCATGGCAAAGCATGATAGCACCACTGACTCAATGGACATGAATTTATGCAAGTTCTGGAAGAAAGTGAAGGACAGGGAAGCCTGGTGTGCTGTGGTTCATGGGGTCTCAAAAAGTTATTCAGGAGTTAGCAACTCAACAACAACAATTTTATAAACTATATTCTTGTTTTAATCTCCCTGATCAATTCTTAAATACATGAATGAGTAAAAAAAAGAAACCAATACATGGAGAAAGATTGCAGGATAACATAAAAGTTTTCCACATAGAGAATCACCTCTGCAGATATTTTGAAAGACAGAAACCTAACACTAACCCCTGATCAGCTGAACCAGAGTTTTCTTCTTCTTGGGGGTGGCAGTATTACTTCATAATGATCCACAGTTCATTCTGGCTCGTTCTCATGAACACTGAGATTCAATATATTAGAAACAGTTTATGGTTTTGGGGAACAAAGAAGTTGAAGGTCAAGCATCCGGGAACTTTAGACTGAACTTGGCCATTGCTGAACTGTGACACTGGAAGTTCAGGGTGTGTCAGAAACCCTGCCTCTCTTGCTCATCCGTGTATCTTCAAGGCTGGTCCAGTGTCAGTATGTGTCAGTATGTGTGTGTTAAGTGAATTAACAAATAAAGGAATGAACTGCTTTCTTCAAGAGAAGAAACTTTAAGAAATAACGAGGGCTGTCTGTTACCACTTTTTCATAGAAAGGACACATATTTGATCGATTTCATCAGGACCACATTCTTGAAGGTCGGGCTGTCCATTAAATTCTGTATGAGGAGAGGCATTCAGGGTGTCAAGTAGGAGTGTATTCAGGTCTCTAGTGAGCATTACAAAGAAGGCTGTGGGAGGATTTGTAAGGAGATGATTACTTCTTTTTGATACCTTAGAAGGAGAGTTCAAAAAGAAATTGACTTTGATTTTCTTGATTTCTTGAGGATATAATGTAGGACTTTCCCCCCTCTGGGGTAGCAAAATGAGGATGCAGGAGTCAAAGACAACGATTTATGGACGTGGTCCTAGAACTGGGTGTCCTGAAATAAAAAAATAAAAAATACTACATTTCGTGGTCTTTCCTGATAAACTACAGAAAGAAGTGTCATATATGCCGTACTTTCTGATGGAGTGTTGCTGGGACAAATTATGTTCCAGCAGTCTTAACCATGTTCTGAAAATTACCAGCATTCACTTTCTGTTTTTTTTGTTTGCTTTTGTTTTTGAGGTTACAGCAGTAGAATGAGGTCATTTATAGGAGAAAGTGTTTCTTAGTTATTCTTCCTGGATACAGCAAGCTTTATAGCCAGATTTTGTGATTGACTGTTAACATGAAAGATGTTTCCCTAATGTATGTAGCTACTGTGGTAGGATTTGAAAAATAATTAAATATTGCATTTCTCTTAAGAAGAAATAATAGATTTAGGTAAAAATACTCTGAGAGTAATTTAGGCAACTTTTATTTGAGGTAAATCTATCATTTAGGAAAAAGTAAAGTTCTCAATAAACTGATCATTTGCTAATAAGTGGCTATCATATGATGTATAAATACAAAGTCTGAGTTAGTAATCATATTTTCCACCTTGTTTATGGCTTAGAGTTCTATTAAGAGCCAAAATAGAATAGGCTGCATTTTATTGGAAAACAATATTTACACATGATCAACTGAATTGTGCAGGAATACCATTGACTGTATCTTAAACACTTTATCTTGACTCAAAATCCTTATGGTGAACTCAGTTTGTACATCAGAGAATTTGGTGACCTGCTCATCACAAGTAATAACGCATATTTGCTCTGTATATGTGCTCAGCTAAAATTAAACTGTAGCCCTTGCTGCTCTAGTGAGATTTATGAGGCTTATCAGAAAAGCAGCAATTCAGGCCTGTCCCCAGATCTACAGAATTAGAACCAGCATTTTGACATTAAATCCAAGTGAATAATCGGATGCAGCCTGAAATTTGATAGCACTTTTTCAGGCTTTTAGAATGTAAAATAAGGCATCCACTGCATAGAAAATCTAATTCACAGACAAGGCCATCTTCATTATTGTAGGATTAGACCCTAAGAAGCTATATTGGTCTTAGGTTTCTCTACTAACAATTTTAAATCTGTTAGAGCATCTAAATGAATGCAATCAAATACACTATAATCTTATATCATATCATATTTTTACATTAGAATTGTTTCAGAATTTCAGAAAGTGAATGCCAGTGTCTCCTTCTACAGATAAAGAATCTGAGAACTTGAGAGGTAAAATGACATACCCGAGCTTCCACAGTGGGTAAGTAGCAGAGTTCTGACTACTGTGAAGATTTCTGGAATCCAGTTCAGGACTCAGCAAAAATAGATGCTTTTTTTCTTTCTACAAATTCATGAAATATCTTTATCCAGTTTTTATTTTCAATTTGAAAAATGTATGCCTGTCCTCCATATGGAAAAAAATCCATGTATAAATATATGTAAATAACACATAGCACACCAGTAGTTAATGATGGCTATATAGAAGAAAAGAAGCAAGGGTTATTTCAATATGTATGACAAGCAAAGATGCACAAGAGAATATTTGCAACTATCATATAATAAAAGATTACGGTGTGGAAAGTATGATGAGGGATGTGATTTGTGTGTGTTTATGTGTTTTTGTGTGTGATAGAGAGATTAACTCTTCTCTTCCATTATAGTAACTCAATAGAAAATGGATAATTTGATAAAAAATGGGTGGGGAAGAGAGAGGGAAATGGAATAATGAGATTATTACTTAGAAATATAAAGGTAGATTTCCAAGGCGCTAGGAGAAGATATGGGCTACATTGTCTCCGGGAACATGGGTGGTGAAGGATACGTTAATGGCTGGCCCTTTCCCATTGAAAGCCTATATTGTGATAGCTCTACCTGTCATCTACCAAAAGCTTATAATAACTTTTAAAGATATTTTTTTAACTTTCAAAATGAGAGTAAAAAGAAAGTACATCACTGATTGATCTAATGGCTCAGAAACAACTTAAGAAAACACATGCAGATCAATTGATTCTGAAAATAGTGTATTGTGTCTAACTGGCGATTTCAGCTGGGTTGCAGGAATCTGTCTAGAAGTATTATCTGAACTCACTGCTATTCAGCAACTTGACAAAGCTCAGATCATGTTATTGAAGGATTCCCAGAATTATCATAACAGAAAAACATTTATATGAGAAAATATAGTTAATATAAAACATTTTTGAGTATCAGTAGGGGGCACTAAGATTCCACTGAAAGGAAAATAATAACCCTGGAGTAGTCATAAATTATTTGCTTTCTTACCTTAATGGGAAAACATCATAAACTCTATACTTTTTAAATTTCTCTGTAGTTGGTGGGAATACTTTTTCTCTAACCCTTTTAACAAGAATATGCATTTAACTATTTAACTGGAAATTTATTTTTTCTTTTATTTCCACCTCTCTCAGGTTTGCCTCTTATTCAGCATTAAAATTCAATGTTAGTTTGCTCACTTTGTCAAAAATAGAGCAATTAGGATTTTTCACAGATAAGTAACTTCCTAATCAATGGCCTTCTACAAGAAGGCCCTTTAAAATGAAGCAAGGGTATGTTAACTGCAACTTGGATCCAAGAAGGAAACTGTAAAAACAAAAACAAGTTTTGTACAAGCAAACCTCCTTACCCGCCCTCAAAATAATTTAAAAAATACCATTTATCAACCAGGACCACACTGAAAATAATTCTAGATATGAGAAGAAATTAAAACTTTTAACATGTTTTGAATGACCATTGAATGTTAATCTCACAGTTCTCAGATTAAAAGACTTAACTCATTGGAAAAGCCCCTGATGCTGGAAAAGGCTGAAGCCAATGGAGAAGGGGTCAGCAAAGAATGAGATGGTTAGGTAACATCACAAACTCAGTGGACATGAATTTGAGCAAGTTCCCGGAAATACTGAACTAAGTCCCAGAAACGACTTAGTAACTAAACACACATATACACACACACACACACACACACACCCCTCAGGGGACATTAATCAATTAGGGGGAAAAAATCGGTATTGGTAAACTATGAAAAGGTGAAATCATATTAGTGGGTGTTCGTGTTTTCTTCAATGTTGGTTCCTTTAGGTATTAAGAAAAGGTAAAAACTCTAAATTGTCATCCTAAATTAGAAATAAATCCCGGGGAGAGAGGAGGATTCATGGATATCTGGAAGCAAAAGAACAGTTTTATTGTGCCCAAGGTTTGAAAACCAGGGATACAAAGTCACCGACTGTAACTGAAAGTGCATTGCGTTTCCCTATTTTTCACCACTTGAATAGGGTGAGAGATTTTTAAAAACAAAATCTTCAGAAACCACCGTTGGGAGACGTGTAAAGCAGCTGGATGGTAAGTGCAGCCTGACCAAAAGTTTTTGCAACCCGACCTCAAGTTTTGATGGCTGGCTTTCATTTCTCCTTAGGGATTTTAACACCCACTGCCCTTAGCAGCAGCATCAGAAGTCCTTGCAAATTTTGCTTGTGATTTTTTTAAGAACAGTCTGAAGCCCAGGTTTGTCATCACTGCCTGGCTCCATGTGGGATTGCTGTTGGCCACACCGGGTCAATTTTCTGTGTTCTCTCCCTTAGGGTATTTTTCTCATTCATATACATATATATATGTATGAATTTTTTTTAAGGAATTTTGTTTTTATTTTTAAAAGCTAAAATATTTTTGAAATATATTGTTAAAGGTGTTGGATGTAATATTTTGAATCTGGTTGTATATGTATATATTTTTTCTGTATGCTTTGTGTGTGTGTGTATTTGTAACTACCAAAAAATGAATAGAAACAAAAACAGCAAAAAACAAAGTTAAAAAGGAGACTTTGGTTTTTTTATCATACTGATCGTTTTAGGTAATTTGTGGATTCCTAATGAATGACATGAGAAATGATGTTACTAATGGATTTATGCTGATTTTGCTTATTACACGCATGCTAAGTCACATCAGTCGTGTCTGACTCTTTGAGACCCCATGGACTGTAACCCTCCAGGGTCCTCTGTCCATGGGATTCTCCAGGAGGCAAGAATACTGGAATGGGTTGTCATGCCCTCCTCCAGGGGATCTTCTATACCCAAGGATCAGACCCTCATCTCTTAAGTCTCCTGCATTTGCATGGGGATTCTTTACCACTGAGGCCATCTGGGAAGTCCTGATAATAAACCAAGCTGAGATCAAAGACTAGAAGAGCTGTGAAGAACTCTCTCAACAACCTTTTTATTTTACAAATGAGAAATATTCAAGTACAGAAAGTGTTCACCCAGAAAAACTAAAAACAAACAAACAAAAAAACCAAGCAGATTATTTTCCATGGTAGCAAAACTGACAAAAATTTCCAGGTCTCCTGACTTCCATCCAGAGTTACTTCTCCATGCCATGTGCCTTTCTGTGCAAAGAATAATTGATTCACTCTCCAGGTAACAGATTTCTTTAGCAACGATTTAGAAAACAACATGGACCCTAAGGAAAACAAATGATGATCTTATCTGCATTTGGATAAACAGCCTTGTACTTAGCGGTGGAGGATATTCTACGCTGATAGAGAAAAATGGATTTCTACGACCATTACAGAACAACCGAAAAGAAAGAGCATGCCACTTATTGAGTTCTTCTATTGGTTTTGCCTGCGAGTACAACCGACGTACTGTTCCAAAGAAGTCATATCAGAAATGAAACAAGATCTCCAGTGAGGATAGATACTTTTAAATAAACCTGATATTGCTTTCTGTCAGAACACTTAAGGATGGTACACAGATGGAAACCTCAGCTCTAACCCAAAGCATATTACACTCCACTGGTAACACAATTTGAGTCATGAGTCTTGCATTTGGCTGACTGTGCTGGTTCAACCCATTTTTGCCCTCCTTCTCTTCAATATAATTAAATCAAATTTATATGCTGAGTCTGTGATGACTCAGTGTGGCTGTTAGCTGCCAGGAAAATGTTTTGCTCTCTACATTTCATGCTGGTTCTCTTTCTATTAACAAAAATGGATTTTTTCAGGCTTCATTACAAGATTAAACTTCTGATAGAATTAAAGATTGCTGATCCTTTCTGACCAGTTCCAAAGAAATTTTCCTCCTGGGACCTACCATCCTGAGCACTAGAATTCCAAACAAAATTTCTCTAGGTATTCATTTTTTTTCCTGCTCATTGGGGAATAGCTCAATAGTATATCATCAAACCTGGAAGAATAGTTAAACAATGTAAAATGAAATGAATAAAAAGTTCTAATATAATGTTGTATATGAGCTCATCAAAATATTTATGAGATGTGCTGCACTGCTTAACATGTGACTTTAGAGATATGGTTGTTTAAGAGTGTGTGTGTGTGTGCTTTTTTTTTTTTTCAATAAAACAGAAAGCTATCCAAGATTTTAAAACAATTATTTTTTTCTTGTTTTTCCTTTTGACATTGAAAATGCACTGTAAAATTTCAAGATTCTAAAACATTGTTGTCTTCTCCCTCAATGAAAATATGCTGTTGTTAAGTCACTCAGTCATGCCTAACTCTTTGTGGCCCTATGGACAGCAGCGTGCCAGGTTTCCCTGTCCTTCACCATCTGCAAGAGGCTGCTCAGATTCATGTCCGTTGTGTCAGTGATGCCATCCAACCATCTCATCCTCTGTCATCCCCTTCTCCTTTTGCCTTCAGTCTTTCACAGCATCAGGATTTTTTCTAATCACTCAGTCCTTCAAATCAAGTGACCAAAGTATTGGACCTTCAGCTTCAGCCTCAGTCCTTCTAATCTATGTTTCGGATTGATTTCCTTTAGAATTGACTGGCTTGATCTCCTTGTAATCCAAGGGAATCTCGTGTCTTCTCCAACACCACAGTTCAAAAGCATCAATTCTTTGTTGCTCAGCCTTCTTGATGGCCCAACTCTCACATCCTTACATGACTACTGAAAAAAACCGTAGCTTTAACTAGATGGACCATTGACAGCAAAGTAATGTCTCTGCTTTTTAATATGCTGTCTAGGTTTGTCTTAGCTTTTCTTTCAGGGAGCAAGTGTCTTTTAATTTCACGGCTGCAGTCACCATCTGCAGTGATTTTCAAGCCCAACAAAATAAAGTCTGTCACAGTTTCCATTATTTCTCCATCTATTTGCCATGAAATGATGGGACTGGATGCCATGATCCTAAGTTGAGAAGGCAAATATGTTACATCGTGTTATTTTTCTGGTTCACATAGGAAATAAGGTACTTTTAAATTAAACTGTTAAGGTTAAAGCATCTGCCTGCAATGCAGGAGACCTAGGTTCGATCCCTGGGTCGGGAAGATCCCCTGGAGAAGGAAATGGCAACCCACTCCAGTATTCTTGCCTGGAGAATCCCATGGACAGAGGAGCCTGGTGGGCTACAGTCCACGGGGTCACAAAGAGTCGGACACGACTGAATGACTTCACTTGTTACCTGTTTTATCTAGATACCCTTAAATAAAACTAAGTTTCCAGTCAATTATTTTTATCAACAACAGCCAGGTTTGAATCCTGGGTTGGAAAGATCCCCTGGAGGAGGGCATGACAACTGACTCTAGTATCTCTGACTGGAGAATCCCAGAGATAATAACTCTAAAGAGTTATTATCCCCCTGGGGCTTGGCAGTGCTGGCCGCACTTCATTGCTCTAATGCAGGGTCTTATTGGTTTTCCTTGCCTTTGCTTTTTGGTATTGTCTCTGTGCTGTGAGTGAGCAGAAGAATGTTACCTGGATTAATGATGGAGACACTGAGCTGGGTTGGAAGAAAGTTGAGTTATAAACATTCTTGGAATCATGAAGAATTTAGTACTGAGGCCTTAAAGATAATAATGAGAGAGAGTCCGGAGAAAGTGAAACTTGTCTCTGAAAAGTATAATGAGATGGCAGGTAGGAAGGGTAGAGAATCCAGGATTGGGAACTACATTATTAACTCAAATATTTACTGGATGTGCATCTCTGATTTTGAAGGCTAAGAAGATGAAAATAAATTTCACTGAAATACTATCGACGCATACTATGATCAAACAGATTAATGATATCTCTCCCTTAAAAAAATAGTATTTCTCTCATTGCATGTCCCAAGGATTTAAGAGGTGTGGTTTCAACATCTCCAGCATCAATTGTTTGTAATGGCATAGTAAAGGAAATATTTTTTTTGAGTTTGTTAGCTTTATGCATTTACTCTCTTTAAGCTGAAATGAGCAATGGAATTTAAATTATAAAAACATGTACTTCTGTTCCACATAGTGTGTTAATTTTCAAGTTGTTCCACATAGTAAGTTAATTTTCAAGTTCATCAGTTGTGTATTTATATGGTGATGTATCTGTCACATAAACATTTTGTCAATCACTATCTTCCTTCTGTTCTGATACACTATAAGTTCCATCTAAAATGTGATGAATGTTTTGCTTGTCCTAAGTAAAAATTAATTGTGGCAATGACAAGTGTTTTGCAAAATTGCACACGCTCTATCATGATATTGCATTAACCAAAGCAATCATTGAAGTTTGAAGTTTTAAATTAAAAAAAAATCTAGGTAAAAATTAAATATGAAATGATTTTGCTTTTTCTCTTTATATTATTTTATCTTTTGAATAAATACATGACTACAATGACATAAATAGCCCAAGATCTTAAATTAAAAAACCAATCAGAATGTGTGAAATAGCAATAGAATCTAATGAATAAGTAAATTTATTTTCCTTTTTTTTTGGATTGGCATTTTGTTTGGTTATGCTGGGTATAAGAGAGAAGATCATTTGCTTTTAAAAAATAACAGTATGTCACACTTTGCAGTCATCACAGTAATTTTCCTTTGAGTAAAAATCACCAATGAATGATAAAATTAGAGAGTAAAAGTTTAGGTGAAATTACAATATTTATATGGTCTCAAAGTATGTCCACTTAGTTCAGTTCTGTCCTCAGTTGTATCTGAATCTTTGCGGCCCCATGAATTGCAGCATGCCAGGCCTCCCTGTCCATCACCAACTCCTGAAGTTCACTCAGACTCACGTGCATCGAGTCCATGATGCCATCCAGCCATCTCATCCTCGGTCATCCCCTTTTCCTCCTGCCCCCAATCCTCCCCAGCATCAGAGTCTTTTCCAATGAGTCAACTCTTCGCATGAGGTGGCCAAAGTACTGGAGTTTCAGCTTTAGCATCATTCCTTCCAAAGAAATCCCAGAGCTGATCTCCTCAGAATGGACTGGTTGGATCTCCTTGCAGTACAAGGGACCCTCAAGAGTCTTCTCCAACACCACAGTTCAAAATCATCAATTCTTCGGTGCTCAGCCTTCTTCACAGTCCAACTCTCACATCCATACATGACTACTGGAAAAACCATAGGCTCGACTAAACGAACCTTTGTTGTCAAAGTAATGCCTCTGCTTTTGAATATGTTATCTAGGTTGGTCATGACTTTTCTTCCAAGGAGTAAGCGTCTTCTAATTTCATGGCTGCAGTCATCATCTGCAGTGATTTTGGAGCCCCCAAAAATAAAGTCTGACACTGTTTCGACTGTTTCCCCATCTATTTCCCATGAAGTGATGGGACCAGATGCCATGATCTTCGTTTTCTGAATGTTGAGCTTTAAGCCAACTTTTTTGCTTTCCTCTTTCACTTTCATCAAGAGGATTTCTACTTCCTCTTCACTTGCTACCGTAAGGGTGGTGTCATCTGCATATCTGAGGTTACTGATATTTCTCCTGTCAATCTTGATTCCAGCTTGTGTTTCTTCCAGTTCAGCATTTCTCATGATGTANTTTCTACTTCCTCTTCACTTGCTACCGTAAGGGTGGTGTCATCTGCATATCTGAGGTTACTGATATTTCTCCTGTCAATCTTGATTCCAGCTTGTGTTTCTTCCAGTTCAGCATTTCTCATGATGTACTCTGTATAAGTTAAATAAGCAGGGTGACAATATACAGCCTTGACATACTCCTTTTCCTATTTGGAACAAGTCTGTAGTTTCATGTCCAGTTCTAACTATTGCTTCTGGCATACAGATTTCTCAAGAGGCAGGTCAGGTGGGCTCTCTCAGAATTTTCCATAGTTTATTGTGATACACACTGTCAAAAACTTTGGCATAGTCAATTAAGAAGAAATAGATATGTTTTCTGGAACTCTCTTGCTTTTTTAATGATTCAGTGGATGCTGGCAATTTGATCTCTGGGTCCTCTGCCTTTTCTAAAACCACCTTGAACATCAGGAAGTTCACGCCTCATGTATTGCTGAAGCCTGGCTTGGAGAATTTTGAGCATTACTATATTAGCATGTGAGAAGAGTGCAGTTGTGCGGTAGTTTGAGCACTCTTTGGCATTGCCTTTCTTTGGGATTGGAATGAAAACTGACCTTTTCCAGNTTTCTTGGCAAAATTCTATTAGTCTTTGCCCTGCTTCATTTCGCATTCCATGGCCAAATTTGCCTGTTACTCCAGATGTTTCTTGACTGCTTACTTTTGCATTCCAGTCCCCTATAATGAAAAGGACATCCTTTTTGGGTGTTAGTTCTAAAAGGTCTTGTAGGTCTTCATAGAACCATTCAATGTCTTCAGCATTACTGGTTGGGGCATAGACTTGGATTACTGTGATATTGAATGGTTTGCCTTGGAAGTGAACAGAGATCATTCTGTCATTTTTGAGACTGCATCCAAGTAATGCATTTTGGACTCTTTTGTTGACCATGATGCCTACTCCATTTCTTCTGAGGGATTCCTGCCCGCAGTAGTAGATATAATGGTCATCTGAGTCAAATTCACCCATTCTGGTCCATTTTAGTTCTCTGATTCCTAGAATGTCAACGTTCACTCTTGCCATCTCTTGTTTGACCATTTCTACTTTGCCTTGATTCATGGACGTGGCATTCCAGGTTCTTATGCAATATTGCTCTTTACATCATTGGACCTTGCTTCTATCACCAGTCACATCCACAGCTGGGTATTGTTTTTGCTTTGGCTCTATCTCTTCATTCTTTCTGGGGTTATTTCTGCACTGATATCCAGTAGCATATTGGGCACCTACTGACCTGGGGAGTTCCTCTTTCAGTATCCTCTCATGTTGCATTTTCATACTATTTATGGGGTTCTCAAGGCAAGAACTTCCCTGGTGGCTCAGATGGTAAAGCATCTGCCTGCAATATGTGAGACCCAGGTTCAATCCCTGGGTTGGGAAGATCTCCTGGAGAAGGAAATGGCAACCCACTCCAGTATTCCTTCTTGGAGAATCCCAGGGACAGAGGAGCCTGGTAGGCTACAGTCCATGGGTTCGCAAAGAGTTGGACACAACTGAGCCACTTCATTTCTTCAAGGCAAGAATACTGAAGTGGTTTGCCATTCCCTTCTCCAGTGAACCATATTCTGTCAGACCTCTCAACCATGACCCGCCATCTTGGATTGCCCTACGGGCATGGCTTGGTTTCATTGAGTTAGACAAGGCTGTGGTCCTACTGTGATTAGATTGACTAGTTTTCTGTGAGTATGGTTTCAGTGTGTCTGCCCTCTGATGCCCTCTTGCAATACCTACCATCTTACTTGGGTTTCTCTTACCTTGGGCATATGATATCTCTTCACGGCTGCTCCAGCAAAGCACAGCTGCTGCTCCTTACCTTGGACGAGGGGTAACTCCTCACTGCCACCCTTCCTGACCTTAAACGTGGGATAGCTCCTTTAGGCCCTCCTGTGCCTGTGCAGCCATGCTCCTTGGATGTGGGGTTGCTCCTCTGGGCCACTGCCCATGGCCTCGTGCATGGGGTTGCTCCTCCTGGCCACTGCCCCTGGCCTCAGTTGCATGGTGACTCCTCCTGGCCGCTACCCCTGACCTCGGACTTGGGTAGCTCCTTTCGGCTGTTCCTGCACCATTGCAGCCTGGCACTCTCAGCCACTGCCCCTGACCTCGGACGTGGGGTAGCTGACCTCGGACGTGGGGTAGCTGCTCTCGGCCATGCTCAGTGCTCCGGTTGCAGCCGCCTGTGCTCAGTGCGGTGGTCGAAGCCTCCTGCTTCACTTTCTATGTCCACTTAAGGGCTTATTAATTGCCAGTTTGAAAAAGAGTGTTAGTCGTTCAGTTGTGTCTGACTCTTCACAACCTTATGGACCATAGCCTGCCAGGCAGCACTTTTCATGGAATTCTCCAGACAAGAATAACTGGAGTGGGTAGCCATTCCCATATTAATTACAAGGGGTATAAACATTAACTTTACAGTGAAGAAAGCTGGCAGGCGAAACCTTATACAAGTAATCAAAATTAACATCAGTTTAATAAGACATATTATGTGCCTCTTAACTTGATAAACTGAGAGGAACTTCCATTATTTCTAGATATTATTGCCAAAGGTATATAATCTGAATCCATATATATAAAAGTATATATCTGAAAAGTATATAATCTGAAAAAAAATCAGACAAGTGCACATGGAAACACATTGTACAAAACAACTAGGTTTAACTCTTCATAAGTGTTAAGACAAAAGCAAGCCTGAGGATCAGTGCTATACTTAACAGAACTGGAATTATATGTGTGTGATGCACTATTGAATCATGAACAGAAAAAGATATCAATATGCAATTTTATAACTTTGATCATAATATATTTTATATGAGAGAATATATTTTGTTTCAGAAAATATAAATTGAAGTATTTAGAGTTAAAAGAGCATATCTCTGAAAATTAGATTCAATATTTTCAGGAAAAAAAATAAAGAAAGGAAGAGAATAAAGCAAGTGTGCAAAATGAACATATGTGAGAATTTGAGAAAACTATATGAGGATTGCTTGCATTTTTACTTTTCTTGTAAGTCAGCTATTACTACAAAAATGTTTTAAAAATAGAATAATGGCAAAAAGATTGAGTAGGAACTTTGTTGTTGTGATTCAGTTGCTAAGTCATGTCCAGCTCTTTGTGATGTCATAAACCACAGCACATCAGGCTTCTCTGTCCATCTCTATCTCCCTGAGTTTATTCAAACTCAAGACCATTGAATCAGTGATGCCATCCAAACATCTCATCCTCTGTTGCCTCCTTCTCCTCTTGCCCTTGGTTTTTCCCAGTATCAGGGCCTTTTCAGAGGAGTCAGCTCTTTTCATCAATTCAGTTCAGTTCAGGCGCTCAGTACTGTCTGAGTTTTTGTGACCCCATGGACTCATATAGTCTATGGACTTCTCCAGGACAGAATACTGGAATAGGTAACCTTTCCCTTCTCCAGGGGATCTTCCTAACTCAACAATTGAAACCAGGTCTCCCACATTGCAGGATTCTTTACCAACTGAGCCACAAGGGAAGCCCAAGAATACTGGAGTGAGTAGCCTATCCCTTCTCCTATGGATCTTCTTGACCCAGGAGTCAAACCAGGGTCTCCTGCATTGCAGGCGAATTCTTTACCAACTGAGCTATGAAGGAAGCTCATCAGGTGACCAAATTATTGGAGCTTCAGCTTCAGTATCATTCTTTCCAATGAATATTCCAGACTGACTTCCTTTAAGATTTATTGGTTTAATCTCCTTGCTGCCCAAAGGACTCTTAAGAGTCTTCTCCAGCACCACAGTTTGAAAGCATCAATTTTTCAGTGCTACACCTTTGTTATGGTCCAACTCTCACACCCACATGTGACTACTGGAAAAATCATAGTTTTTGACTAGACAGACCTTTGTCAGCAAAATGATGTCTCTGCTTTTTAATATGTGGTCAAGTTTTGTCACAGCTATACTTCCAAGGAGCAAGTGTCTTTTAACTTCATGGCTGAAGTCACCATTTGCATTGATTTTGGAGCCCAAGAAAATGAAATCTGACACTGTTTCCACATTTTTCCCATCTATTTTCCATGAAGCAATAAGATCAGACACTGTGATCTTCAATTTTTGAATGTTGAGTTTTAAGCCAGCTTTTTCACTCTCCTCTTTCACCTTCATCAAGAGACTCTTTAGTTCCTCTTCACTTTCTGCCATTAAAGTGGTATCATCTGCATATCTGAAGTTGTTGATATTTCTCCCAGAACTTTGAGATGTTATCAAAGGGGAAATTAATAATTTAAAAATTCCCATAAAGAAAAGTCAAAGCCCAGACAGTTTTACTGGGGAATTTTGCTGGATATATAAAGAAGAACTAAAACTGATCCTTCACAAGCACTTCCAAAAATAAAAATAAGAAATGTTTCCCAACTCATTCTATCAGTCCATTGTTACCCTGATAGCAAAACCATAAAAATACATAACAAGAATATTACAGAACATTTTTTTGAATATACATACCAAAACTTCCAGCACAGCAGTGGTAAGCCACATTCAGCAACATATAAAAAAAATTATACACAATGACCGAGTTGAGACTTATACTGGAATGCAGCATTGGTTCATGATACAAAAATTAATCAATTATTATATTATATTAACATAATACAGAAGAAATACACACAATCATCACAGTAGATGCAAGAAAAACAGCTGACAAAATTCAACACCTTTACAAAACTTAACAAGCTAGGAATAGAAGAAGATTTCCTTACCTTGATAAAAATAATCTGCAAAAATCATTGATAATTTCTTTTTAAATGGTAAATTATTCAATACTTTTCACCAAGATAAGGAACAAGACAAATAATTTTGTTCTTGTCACTTTTACTCAGTATAGAGTTTATAGACAGGTTAAAAAGGGAAGAAATTGAAGTGAAAGACTCTCAGCTTGGAAAAAAACAGCAAAACTCTATTTGTAGATGACAAAATGTTGTATATGGAAGATTCTAAGGAATACACACACACATATGAGGATTAAATGAATTCAGCAAGGTTGCATTATACAAAATATATATATATAATAATTAATAGCAATTAACAGGTAGGAAGTAAGAAAACACTTCCATATAACAAATAAAAACTAATTTAAAAAGAAAAAGTAGCATTAAACCACATATATTTCCATATGTAAAATTAGATAGCTGGTGGAAAATTGCTGTATGATGCAGGGAGATCAAATCCCACCTCTGTGATAATCTAGAGAGGTGGGATGGGGTGGGAGGTGGAAGAGAGGTCCAAGAAGGAGGGGACACATGGATAAGCTACGGTGGATTCATGTTGGTATATGGCAGGAAAGCAATTACTCTCCAATTAAAACTAATAAGTTAAGATAAAAAAAAATGGGTTTAACAAAAGAAGTGCAACACTTGTACAGTGAAAACTATAAAACATTGATGAGGGAAATTAGAGAAGACCTGTATAAATAAAAGATACCTTGTGTTCATGAATTGGAAGACTTGATATTGTTAAGATGATGTTAATACTTTCCAAATTGCTCTTCAGATTTGATGTCATATAAAATCATAGCTATTTTTTGTGGCAATAATTGGTAAGCTGATTCTGAAATTCATATGAAAAGTCAAAAGGTTCAGAAAAGCCAAAACAAGGTTGAATCAGAAAATGAATTGGAAGACTTGTATTTCTCAATTTTAAAAATTACTACAAAGTTATTGTAATCAAGACAATATAGTGCTGGCATAAGAATAGGTAAGGTAAGGTAAGGTGAAGGTAAGGTGAAGTCGCTCAGTCGTGTCCAACTCTTTGTGACCCCGTGGACTGTAGCCTACCAGGTTTCTCCGTCCATGGGGTTCTCCAGGCAAGAATACTGGAGTGGGTTGCCATTTCCTTCTCCAGGGGATCTTCCCAACCCAGGGATCGAACCCAGGTCTCCCGCATTGGAGGCAGAGGCTTTAACCTCTGAGCCACCAGGGACGCCCCAATAGACATATTAAACCATTTGGAAGAATCATGAATCTATAAATAAACATAATTGTTTATGACCACTTGACTTTTAACAGGATATCAAGACAATAAACCATGGGAGAAATGGTCTTTTTAACAGAAGAATCTGGGGCATCTGAATATCCCCATGCAAAAGAAAGATGTTAGATCTCAATCTTATAACGTTTACAAAAGATAGATCAAGATGGATCAAATAATTAAATGTAAGTGGTAAAACTATAAAAAATATAGGTGCAGACCTTTGTAACATGGGATTAGATGACAGTTTCTTGAGTACAATTAACAAATATATATATATGCGCAACTGATTGTGTCAAAATTAAACACTTCTGTGTTTCAAAGGACACTATCAAAAAACTTAAAAGTCAACCTGCATAATGTATTACTACTATCCAGAATAAAAATAAATAAATAAATAACTTTTTCAATTTAACAGTAAAAAGATAACCCAGTTTTGTTATTTTATTGTTGATTTGTAAGAGTTCATTTCATATTTCTGAAGACAATAACTAGTGGCCTTAAACATCTTTTGTGTGCTTATTAGCCATCTGTATATCTTTATTGAATAAATATTCAAATACTATAATTAAAAAAATATAGATGTGAATTAAAATTTCTCCAAGGAATACACATGTTTATGTATATATCTGTATCTGCATCTATATCTACATAGCTTATGAGCATGTGAAAACAAGTTCAGGATCATTAACAATTAAGAGAATGCAAAACAAAACCACAAAGACATACCACTTCATAGTAGCTAGTATGCTGCTGCTACTGCAGCTGCTGCTAAGTCGCTTCAGTCGTGTCCGACTCTGTGCGACCCCATAGACGGCAGCCCACCAGGCTCCGCCACTGGGATTCTCCAGGCAAGAACACTGGAGTGGGTTGCCATTTCCTTCTCCAAGTAGCTAGTATAGCTGCAATCAAACATTAAGTGTGATGATTCTGTGTAGACATAGGAATACTCATAAAATGTAAAGTAAGAATACTCATAAAATGTAAAATGATTTAGTCTCTATTGAAAAGAGTTGGTCAGTTCCTAATAAAGTTAAACATGAAGGCATGATATGGCTAAGAATGTCTATACTAGTTGATATACAACCATAATAAACAAACTCTCATAAAATATGATAATGAATAATCACAACAGCATTAATCAAAATAGCAAATAATGAAAACAACATAAATATAAATCAACTGATAACTGGATAAACAAAATGTATTATAACATACAATGGAATGTTACCCATGAAAAGAAATGGAATATTGATACATGCTACACTATAGATGTGGAGAAGGCAATGGCACCTCACTCCAGTACTCTTGCCTGGAAAATCTCATGGATGGAGGAGCCTGGTAGGCTGCAGTCCATGGGATCGCCAAGAGTCAGACCTGACTGAGCGACTTCACTTTCACTTTTCCCTTTCATGCATTGGAGAAGGAAATGGCAACCGACTCCAGTGTTCTTGCCTGGAGAATCCCAGGGGCAGAGGAGCCTAATGGGCTGCTGTCTATGGGGTCGCACAGAGTCGGACACAACTGAAGCGACTTAGCCACAGCAGCAGCAACACTATAGATGAATTATGAAACATATGCTAAGTGAAAGAAAACATATGCAAAAGGCCACTTACTATGTGAGTTCACTTATAAAATGTTCAGAATAAGATTCAAGAAGAAAGAAAATAGATGAGTGATTCACCCTTGCCACTAGGAAGTTTCCCCTCTTTATGGGGAATAAAAGCTATCAAGTATTTTCCGTGTTTTTTTTTTTTTTTTTTAATTACAGGTGGTGAAAATATTCTAAAATTAGTGATTATTGCATAATATCATGAATATACTATAAACCATAAATGATACATTTTAAAAGAATAAATTGTATAGAATGCAAATTATCAGTTCAATAAAGTAGCTCAGTCACATCCAAATATTTGTGACCCCATGGACTGCAGCATTCCAGGCTTCCCTTTCCATCACCAACTCCCAGAGCTTGCTCAGACTCACGTCCATCCAGTCAGTGATACCATCAAACCATTTCATCCTCTGTCATCCCCTGCTCCTCCTGCCTTCTATCTTTCTCAGCATCAAGGTCTTTCCCAATGAGTCAGTTGTTAGAATCAGGTGGCCAAAGTAATGAAGTTTCAGCTTCAGCATCAGTCCTTCCAATGAATATTCAGGACCGATCTCCTTTAGGATGGACTGGTTGGATCTCCTTGCAGTCCAAGGGACTCTCAAGAGTCTTCTCCAACACCACAGTTCAAAAGCATCAGTTATTTGGTGCTCAGCTTTCTTTATAGTCCATCTCTCCCATTACGTACATGACTACTGGAAAAACCATAGCTTTGACTAGATAAAACTTTGTCAGCAAAGTAATATCTTTGCATTTTAATATGTTGTCTATGTTGGTCATAGCTTTTCTTCCAAGGAGCATCTTTTAATTTCATTAAAATTAGATATCAATACAAAAATTAATAATAAAATAAAATGAAACCAGACTCTCTGGATTAATGAGCCACCAAATCAATCCAAATGGAAGGTTCAGTGCGTAACATGGTGGAAAGACCTCAGAGTGGGAGATGAGCAGGACTCTCTTGATGGGTCAGACAGGTGTCAGATCAGTCCTGAGCAAGCCTGAAATACATGCCACCTGGTCCAAGGCCTGAATCAGTGGGAGCATCCCATTCCCACCAGCGAGCTGATGGTTGTTGCAATGACAAAGGGGTCCCAACCAGACCTTGGGTCACTGTGCCATTGAGTGTGAAGAATGAGGGCAACAATAGCAAACCAGTGCATGAGGAAGGGTCTCCTTGACTCAAGAATGTGGGTGCATAGAAAGTAGCTCACAGCTTCAGCACCTCAGATTTGAGTCATGGAGCCACAATTATCTAGGACCTTGAATTGCTATTGTAGCCTCATTGGACACTATTCCATCTGTTTAAACAAGGCCCAGTAGTGTCCCAAAGGAGAATGGACAGAGTGGTCAGTAGCCTACCTACATGTGATTTTCTACATGATCTTGATATTGAAAGAAAAGATGTGTAGACTAATGTTCCACATTTTTTTTTTTTTTTAATAAGAAACGCTCACTACTCTGATTTCCAGGTCATTTGTAGAGGTCTGTGCGTACCTATGAAAAAGTTTTCGAACTCCCTGGAAATTTTGTAGATTAGATCATTTTGCTATATTTCAGTATTCTAAATGTAAACTGGTTACTATCATAAGATAACACTGTGTTTAAAAAAATCTATGCTATAAATGTCTTTAAAAAAATCACAGAAGAGAAACTTCTTCTCAAAAGAACTTTTGGAAATTAAATTGTTAATGTATCACCTCTAAAAGCAGTGTCATGAGCATCATATCCACATTTGTTCAGTGGATTGAAGGAGTGTAGTAGAAAGTCTTCACAACAAGAAAAATAGACTCAGTGCCAGGCTGATTGCATTTGAAAGACACATTTGTATTATAACTATTGTTCTGTGTGTGTGCTTTAGTCCTCACTATGGATATATAGTTGACAATGCTAAGTTGTTTATGAAATAGCCAATGTTTTCTAGATTATCTGAACTACTTGGTGTGTTAACAGTAAAGTTAATAAAATAAAATGTTTTTTTTTTTTTCCTGAATCTTTTTGGTAAAAACTTGTATGAAATATATATGTATATATTTATAATAATATCTTGTAAATGGAGTAGCCAAACATCCTTATTGAGACATATCACATTGTTTTTACACTCTTTGGGAAAGGAAGGAAGGTAACGAAATGCAAAGAGCTCTCTGCCTGTGTGTTTATACAGAGACAAGGCTAACCATTTTCCACTCTGGTCTGTGCTTTCTGTTTTACTTTACTGTGTATACAATGTATAAACATTGGTTCAAAACCTCAGGAGTTTCTCGGGTGTAATCGAAAATTAACCCCTGCATATGGAGGCCAAGGAAGGATCAAAAAAAGAGAAAAGTCAACTCTGATTAGTAGATGGTAAGTTTAATAAGCAAAGGAACTTCTATACAACATTTGTCTTGAGCAACCACCAGATGAGTATATCTCTACACCTACTGTCAGAATTTTAAAAGTTTCATAGAGCCTTAACAGATCAGTAACATATACCATCCAGATGGTCTTAACAATACATTACTTTCTCAAGATTTTGTCTTTGAAACAGGCTCCTAGTGTGGGACTGGTGAGGAGAATATACATTCCAAGGACAGGGAAAAGGGAAAGGAGCCCCCATTTGCCTGATACAGCTCGTACATCAACTGGTGGTCACAATCTCCCGATGACCTTTTCCAACAAAACAGTGAACAAATGAATAACACATTTACAATCTTTAATATCCATAAATTTCAAGGAGTTTGCCAGGATATGGCAAAAGTAGCCAAAATTCATAGGCAAGATTGTCTTCTAAAAATGGTATGTTGCCGGGAGCCAGCATGAGGAACTCTGCCCATTGGCAAAGGTCATGAGGAAGGAGGCTTGGCATACGCAAAGGCGTGATCAAGCCTCAGGAAACCGCCTGTTCCCGAGCATCTACCCCCAAAACCAGAGTCTACCTACTTTACTGTTCCATGCTCTCACCTACACCTCTGACTTTATGGGGGGCTGTTCCCCACCGGTCCTCTTGGAGAAGGAGTAAATGTGCAGCTCCAAGTCAATAAAAATTCCTGGACATGACAAGAGTGTTTCCTTATGAACTTCTCTGAAGGTTATCTAGCCTGCCTATACAGGTTCATCCAACCACATGTGATTGTTTACAGCCTCCCGACCATGAGAGGCACGAGATGTTTTAGACTTACTAAGGGCAAATTCTTTTGGGAAGTTAGAAATTATTAGTATAGTGGATTGGTTAGGAATTATATTGGTGATGGGTTTTTCATTTGTTGTGGCAATAATTGCTGCTAATTCCCTGCCCTGGGTGGGACAAGGGTGTCTCAGGTCAAACCTCTCTGCTGGCAAACTAGCTTGTGTGACAGGATTATCCATACTTCTGTCACTACACACATGATTGTTTACTACCTCTCAACCATAAACCACACAGAGAGTTTTGGAGTATTTTGAGAGTCTTAATTAGCATAGGGCTTTTCTCATTGTTGAGTCAATGATTGCCAGGCCTCCATATCCTTAGGCACCTGGGAGTATATTAATCAATGTATTTGGAATATAGGAAAGGAAATATAGTAGTTTTTAAGGTTAGCAATATTAGACTTTTTGAGTTAATGAATTTTCTCTTTTTATAGATCACTGTACTTTGTTATAAATCACTGTGTCCTTGCTACGTAAAAATGTAACTTTATCACTATCTTAAGACTAAATAGATCTTAAGGGGAACATAGGTGAAAGGATTTTCATTTGTTGGGCTGATGTTTGCTGCTAAATCTCCATATTCCCTGCTCTTATAATGAATATAGCTAGCATATAGGAGAAATAAGTATTAACCTTTAAGATTGATCATGTTAACCTTGGGTTAAATAAATTCCTTCTTGATTGTAACTCACTACACCCTCACTCTATATTAATGCAACTTTATTTGGAGGGTGGTGCCTGGTTTAAGAAAAACACCCTTGGAAAAAATAAGTTTTTTGGTTATCAGAAAGAAAGGGTCATAAAATGTCAGCAGGCCTCATGGCCAGAAGATGATGTAAAATCCCTAAGACCTTTTTTTATGTAAAGCACCTGATTTTGATAAAGGTCAGGACTGCTGACACCCGCGTGACTCTTTATTCATCCCTATGTGTAACGAAAGGTATATAAGCAAACCTAAAAATAAAGAAATGGGATCAGTTTCTGGAAAGACTGATTCCCCCATGTCATTCCTTCTTGCTCCCCATTTTTCTGGCTGAATTAGTGTGGGTACTCACCAAGCCTGCTAATTTTGCCTGGGCTTCTTAGATCGGACTGGGGAGGCCTCAGTGCCTCCTCTCCTTCAGGAGAATGGAAAGATGCCTGTGGCCTACGTAGGTGGTGATTGGTATTCCATGTAAACCAAGTTATTCAGTCTCTTTTTCTCCACTAATTTTCCTACTATACTATCCGCTTCTAATCTTTCTCTATATCTGTAATTAAATAAGTTTTTTCCTAGGACGCTGACTCCGTCCCCACCTTCAAATTACCCTGGATCCACCGGGGCTGGACCCCGGCAGTATGTGAAAATTAAATTGTTAAAACCATCTCATGCTGAGTTGATAGAACTGAAAAGAGAGGGAGTTCTAGGCCAAAATGCTATTTAAAGACACATTTAGATTATAGCCTCTGCTATCTGGGTGCACTTTATTCAACATGTTTCTGTTTATAGTAAACAAATTTGAGTTCTTATTTAAAACATTTTGTCTTTCTAGATATTTAGAAGTGTATAGAATAGAAAATACATAAAATGTGATTTGTGTGTGTGAATTCAGGGGAATTATTGTATTGGGGAAATGGAATTGTGTAACATTCTCTTAAAGCAGTGTTCTGACTGTCCACTGGTCTTGTAGAGGAGGAAATGTGGATGGAGTGTCCTATATTTTTGAGTTCAGATGATCTAATTATTGCTCTATTTGAGCATTTATTTAATATTTTGTGTGGATAAATGGGAAAAAGCAACTTAAGTTCCAAAAGTATGTGAAAGGTACAGGTGAAAAAATGCTTTATAAATGCCAATTTGTTAATTTATAGGGAGGATTGTCATCCCTAGAGGTGGATAGCAAATCCTCTTGGATCCATGTGCATTTCTGTATTTGGTCATCAGGATGATGGAGGAGAGAGAAGAGGGTGGAAAAAAGGGAGGGCTCCCTATTTGTATTTTCTTGTCTAGAAGGCAGTTTTAGAACATAACTAATGTTCTATATGTGTGTTTTGTTAAGTTCCTATGTTTGTTGTGGACAAAATTTATTACTTCTCAGTTTATTCTTCATTTCATAACTTCCAAGTTTTTTCTGTAATTGTAGAATGATTGCTTTACCATAATGTAATGTTTTCTGCTATATATCAACATGAATCTGCCATAGGTGTACATACGTTCCCTCCCTCCTGAACCTCCTTCCCACCTCCCACCTCATCCCACCTTTCTAGATTATCACAGAGCACTGGGTTTGAGTCATACAGCAAAGTCCCACTGGCTATCTATTTGACTTATGGCAATATATATGCTTCAATGCTACACTCTCAATTTGTCCCACACTCTCCAAATTTTTAAAATGTTTCCTGAATTTGAATCAGTTCTAATGAGGTGGATGAAACTGGAGCCAATTATACAGAGTGAAGCAAGCCAGAAAGAAAAATACCAATACAGTATACTAACACATATATATGGAATTTAGAAAGACGGTAATGATAACCCTGTATGCAAGACAGCAAAAGAGACACAGATGTATAGAACAGACTTTTGGACTATGTGGGAGAGGGAGGGGGTGGGATGATTTGGGAGAATGGCATTGAAACATGTATATTATCATGTAAGAAATGAATCGCCAGACTAGGTTCGATACAGGATACAAGATGCTTGGGGCTGGTGCACTGGGAAGATCCAGAGAGATGGTATGGGGAGGGAGGTGGGAGGGGGGTTCAGAATTGGAAACTCATGTACACCTGTGATGGATTCATGTTGATGTATGGCAAAACCAACACAGTATTGTAAAGTAAAATAAAGTTAAAAAAATTAAATAAAAAAAGAAGATAATTGTTAAAAAAAAAGACCAAAAAAAAAAAGTTTCCAGGTGACAATGAAGGATGAAAAGTAGAGCAAATTTTACAAACAAATTTGTAAAAAATTTTTCAGATATATTTGAAAGACAGGATGCATCTTGGGCATGTAGACCTCTGCTCTGCAGTGTAGAACATAGTTGTTTATTGGGGTGTCAGTTTAGGAGCAGATTGTTCTTATAAACATCTTGGTGATGACCATTCATGAGTGTGTATATCTCATATGGTTGTGGGAACATAACTTTATGTTAATATTTTAAGAGTATATACCTAATAATGGATTTTCTTAGAAGCATTCAACAAAGTAAAAATAGACTCTATGAAGTTGCGCAATGGCTTTTTCAGTTAGCTGTTTGACTCTCTGGAAGAAAGAGTAGATAGAGAAGTAATAGCCACCAGATGATGTTAGTGAGATGACCTATTCAAATACCTATTCAAAATAAACCCAGACATAAGTAGATAATCTATGTATAAGACATGGAGCAGAGTATGTGAAGGTGATGGAAATCACATAATAATTTCTTACAAAGAGTACACAGTTCCACCACACTGTCTCATCACACCATAAGCATTACTGAATTTTTTATGGTATTTCTAATTTTAATGTAACTTTATCAAAAGAGAAATACATATATATTATTGATTCAGTTACACAAAGCATCAGAAGTGCTTGAAAAGTAGATGCAGTAAGTTTTTAATTATTCATAAGCAGCATATGCAGACACACCAGATTTCTTAGAAAAATGAAACTGTAAAAATTAGAGGTAAATTTAATAAAAATCAGCTCATAATGAAGCAGGGCACTCAAAGTTGGTGCTCTGGGACAACCTGGAGGGATGGGGTGGACAGGAGGATGAGAGGGGAGTTCAGGATGGGGGTGACATGTACACCTGTTGCTGATTCATGTCAATATACGGCAAAAACCAGCACAATATTGTAATTATCCTCTAACTAAAATAAGTAAATTAACTTAAGAAAATAAACTCATAATGTACAAAACCAGGTGGCAAGGCAGTGACCAAAAGGCCCTACCTGGCACATTGCTGTGAGATTCCCTGATATTACAATGTTTGTCCTTATGGGGAACAATGACATTAATTGATTGCATTCATTGTTTTCATAATTAAGAAAAGTGTGATAAAGTCCTTGTGGTCTTTCCACAAAATAAGCTATGTATCTGAAAGAAAGGAGAACCAAAAGTCATATCTGTGGACCAGGGTAGTATTTTTTTGTTTAGAATTAAAATTTGATGCCCACCCCCCATCCCTGCCACCAGTGGAATCTTTGGAAAGCTTCAGCACCCCTTCCAATTAGAGACTCAAAGGAGGCAAGGGGACTACTTGACCAATCATTTCTGTTTTGAATAGAGTAAGAATACGAGGAAACCCAACTTCACTCTTTGTTGGAAGCAACAGCTTATTGGCTTCAATCCTCACCATAAGAAAAGCCAGCTGTGAGTTTAGTGATACTATCTACTTAGGGATATTTTCTGACTTAAGAGATCCAAGCATTGGTTGACACTGCATCTGGTATGGAATTATGTATTTAAAATTTTTAATCTCACATTAGCTACATCTCAGTTTCATATTTTCCTGAAATTTCTCATATATTCCAATTGACTAAAAACAACAAAATTAAGTGTGTTTTGGTAACAAAATTAAGTATGTTCAAGTAACAGAATGCCAAATAACTTATTTTTAGCTCATGGAACATGAATTAACTTCAACATATCTTTCAATTACTTTAAAGAATATGCAAAATGTTTGCACTTGTAATAAGTCTGTTGGGCTTCCCAAGTGGCACTGTGATAAAGGATCCTCCTGCCAATGAAGAAGATGCAAGAGATGTAAGAGATGTAAGTTCAAACCCAGAACTCACATCTCCAGGTAATATTCTCTCGGGAATATTCCCTGGAGAAAGAAATGGCAATCCACTCCAGTATTTTTGCCTGGAAAATTCCATGGATAGAAGATCCTGGCAGGCTATGGTCCTTGGGGTCACACAAAGGTCATACAAGATGAGCAACTGAGCATGGACAAACAATATGTTTGTTATTCTAGAGAAAAGGCCAATAAAAGGAAAGATTCAAGATAAAAGGAAACTGTGCGTAAGTGGTTAGTGACAGGAAATTTATAAAATAAATAAGCAAAATATATAATTGATTATACTGTTCTCTGAGAAAAATTTTGATGCTGTTCATGAAAGTAGAATTGCAAATGCATAACTGATCAGTAGATCTCTAGCAGGTCTAGAAGAAAGCAGACTAAGTCAAGAACTCAAAAATTTATTTATAAATGGTTGCATAAGCTGTTTGTATTATGATACTAGCTTGTAGACCACCAACTTAATTTTTGCCCTTTGGTGTCAATACTTAACAAAAATTCTTTTGTATATTCCATTTGATTAAAATAATGCAAAAGAAGTCATGAAAACAGTAATATAATTCATGAAAAATTTAGAGTATATATAAAATATGTAGCCCACGTACTGTATTTTCACTATATTTGACTATATTTGAACGCAGTTATCTGTCTCTGTGAAGAACATACGACCTCTAATGTTTAAAGTTTCCTAGTAGACTATTGTTGTTTAGTCGCTAAGTCTTGTCCTATTCTTTGGGATCCTATGGACTGTAGCCTGCTAGGCTCCTCTGTTCATGGGATTTCCAAAGCAAGAATACTACTGGAGTGGGTTGCCATTTCCTTCTCCAGAAGATCTTCTCAACCCAGGGATCAAACCCTTGCCTCCTGCATTGCAGGAAGATTCTTTACCAATGAGCCACCTGGGAAGCTCTCCTAGTAACTTAATCTAAAATTAACAGAGTAAAAACTTTTATCTGCTCTGAAATTTCTCAAGATTCAACAGTAGATATTTATGAAGAGTTGTCAAAATCTCTAAGACTCTATAAAACTGAATTTTATGTATATTCTGTATATAGAGAGATTCATCTCAAGTGGTATAACTGGTAAAGAACTGTGCCTGTCAATGCAGGGTGTGTAAGAGACAGTTTAGATCTCTGTGTCAGGAAGATCCCCTGGAGAAGGTAACAGCAACCTTCTCCACTATTCTTGCTTGGAGAATCCCAAGGACAGAAGAGCTTGCTGGGCTTCAGTCCATGGGGCTGCAAAGAGTCAGACATGACTGAAGTAACTTAGCACTCAGGCATGCATTATAGAGAGAGATATAAATGGAGAAATACAAACTTCAGCTGAATTCCCAGAGTTTTCAAAGTTATTTGAATAAACAAATAAATAAAAAATGCTCCCTGCTCTAGTAGAATTTAGTATTCAATTTTCTCATGTGCAGATAACAAAGTAGAATAAAGCTCAAGCAAGTACACATGGGACAAGAAGTAGAGTGCTATGACTAAGACAGTACTAACATAAGATAGATGTGTGCTCTTTCTGGTAGATGCCATCTTAAAATATGTGAAGTGTTCAAGAAAAATACATTTCTATATTAATGTGATCATGACAGAACACATATCTCTCAGATTTAAAGGAGAAACTTTCTCAAATGCAGTCTCTATGATTTCTTCAGAGTTTTCCTATTGCCCAGATTTTGATTACATAAGTTTGGTTAACATAAAAATTTAATGAACTATACAGTAAGGGAACTATCTTAACAATAAATATGCAAATAAAAATCCAGCATGAATTTTTTAGGAAACGTTTCCTTAATCCTTTCTTATTTCTCAATGTTCCACTTTTATTATAAATAAAAGTTTGTTTAAATTTGAAAAAGAGATACAATAATGACACGAAAATGACCAATGAGATAAAAATTATGTGGTCAATAATGGACTTTATTACAACATTGTCATTAGTTGTAAAAGTCATTTATTTCCAATTCTCCATACATTTTCAGTGTTGTCTAGTTATTCTTGGTGGTAGTGGGTTAGTCATTAAGTCGTGTCCAACTTTTGCCTGTAGGACAAATTAGCCTATAGCCTGCCAGGGTCCTCTGTCCATGGGATTCTCAAGGCAAGAATACTGGGTGGGTTGCCATTTCTTTATCCAAGGGATCTTCCTGACCCACGAATTGAACCTGGATCTCCTGCACTGCAGGCAGATTCTTTATTGACTGAGCTACATGGTGACAAATGCTATTAGTAACTATTATCCATACAGAAGTATAAAAAACTCCAACTCATGCTAATTTGATATCATTATATTTAAAATAAGTCACAGAAAAATAAAAATTATATAGGTATTTAATATCATATGCTGTTACCTGTTTTATTAGTTCAAAACTAATAGTTGGGTTCCTAAAACATATTTATTGGGAGCACCTGAGAATTAGCTATTTGGAGAGCCTTTTTCAAATTAATTTGGCATGAAGGCCTTCAAAGAAAAGAATAAATAGCTTCTGTGATGTTTGGGTTAGAGAAGACTCTTCTGTAAAGCTTCCAAAAGTTAACGTTATCAGTTTCTGAGAGGCAGTAAAAGGAAAGAAGTATTTGTCATGTGGATATAAAATAAATCACACTCGGGGTGTGATCCAATTTGAGAAGGGTTAAGGAAATGAATGTTGGCTAAGCCCAATACCTGGTAATTTCCTGGCTGCTTCTTTCATTCTGAAGTTGAGTTTCATTCTCTGTGTTGGAATCAGTAGTAATAAGATCATTGACCATGTGAAAGAATAATTATTTTCTGAAATAATAGATGAATAAAATGTGGAAAGGAAATGAGACTCTAACCTGGACATATTTATTAGGTCATTTCCGATATGCTAATCCAAGTCATTAACTCAATTATTCAACAGATACCTGTTGAGATCTGATTATACAAATGGCTCACACTCCTTGAGTTATCAATATCTAGTGGGTAAGTTCAAGAAATTCCCATTTTTCAATGGCTAGTATGTTATCTCATGCAGTTTTATTGATTATGATGATAAACCAGTGATGATAATTGCAAGTATTAAAAATAATGATTTTCTTTTGTCCATAATGTAAAATGAAATAGAAAAGACTGAAAAATAGATATCAATTTTATATCACTTATCAACAAAGGAAATAATCATGGACAACTGGTAGATCATTTGTAAGAGTGGAAATCTTTAACATCAGCATTCAGAAGTTCTGAAAAGCCCAACATTATCTTCTTGATGTGTCTACCATATGTGGTTCTATATATGTGCTTTTCCAAGTATTTGGGCATAAGTTTCTTGCATATGTGGGAGGTCACCTTTCTACATTTGGTTCTCTTCCAAGGGTTTTCTCCTATTTTCAGCTGATATGCTACCAACAAACACAATTTCTCTGTTCTTATTTCAGATAAGCCAGTTATTAGTACAGCTTAGCTTTACACTCTACAACTAAAAAGATATATCTTGCCATGTACCACTGCTATAGGCACATTTTGAGACAGAAGATTTATATTAAAGATTCAGTTAAGAGCTCAAGGCTCTTCATTAAGATTATCACTTGGGGCAATTCATGATTTCAAAAATTAAGTTTGTAACTTTTTGTTCAAAGAACATATTCTAATACAAATGTTCTTCAAAATTTTAACATGGCTGGATTTTAAATGACTAGATGTTTGATTCTATATATATATTAACCTAAGCTTCTTTCTTTAATGATCTAGTTCACTGAGAGGGACTTCAGAAATTTAAACTCAAAATTGGCAGGATTCTGACAAGAAATTGGAAAGAAAAATCACCAGAATCCTTACCACATTAAACAGCACTTTGTGAAAGATAATTATGACAGGTTGGCTCAGGAAGCCGCAGAGTTTGGCTGTAGCATTCTAATAAGAGAAAGAGAAGATAACTCTCACAAAATAAACTTGTATCAACAAAGGCTTTTGAAATCTTTTTTTTTTTCTATGTTTGTAAAATCACAGATGCTGATATACAGAAGCTATGGGGACAGGGGAAAGAGCCAAATATATAATTTTAATCTAGTTTTGGAGATGAAGAACTTCAAAATATTTTCAGTTGCATTCCACATAACCATATTCCATCACAGAGAAAGTAGGCAGCACTGACATAGGTACTTCACATCACATCACACACAGGAATGGAGAATGTGAAGGCCACTGAGCACTGAATTTTCCATTGTACTGCAATTACAGGAACACCTGTGCTACCTAGCTGTGCACAGAGCCCTGTGAAATGCAATGTTCCAGAGCTGTCAAAATGTCTCATTTCTTGTCTCTAATGCAGAGGCCTAATTATACTGGATTTGGCTCTTTGGTTAGGCTGTGTTTTAGTTACAAGCATAAAGCAGAAGGTCTAATGATTTTTAATTTAACCAGCGACACAGTTGTAAACGTTCGGCTTTGTATCATTCTTTAAACAATGCTTCTGCTATATACAAAGAAAAATACAGGAGTTGCTGTGATATAAAAATGATAACAAATCATGAAAATGTTTTAACAGAACTGTTTATCTGTATTCATCTGAGATGCCTTTCAGCTCTTAACATTTGAGTGAGTTATGTAGTTTTAGCTCCGTGCTTACAAGAATTAAGCAGCTTGGAAATTGGAAATTTCACTACCTGATGTTCACATTGATGCATCCATAAACTGATATATTGAAGAAGTTGCTTACTTAAACAATATAGAGAGGTAGAAAATAATTATATTATGTCTTTAATATTTTATTATTATATTTGTGTTCAGTTACTAAGTCATGTCAAAGTCTTTGTGACCCTATGGACTGCAGCATGACAGGCTTCCTTGTCCTTCAATCTCTCGGAGTTTGCTCTAACTAATGTCCGTTGAGTTGGTGATGCCTTCTAACCATCTCAACTCTGCCTCACCCTTCTTTAGCCTTCAATCTTTCCCAACATCAGGGTTTTTCCCAATGAAACTGCTCTTCCATTCAGGTGGCTAAAGTATTGGAGCTTCAGCTTTGGCATCATTTCTTACAATGAATTTTCAGAACTGATTTCCTTTAAGATTGACTGGTTTGATCTCACTGGAGTACATGTGACTCTCAAGTGTCTTTTCCAGAACCACAATTTGAAAGCACCAATTCTTTGGTGCTCAGCCTCATTTATGGTCAATTAATTCCATCAAAAAGAAAAAGAAAAAACAAAAAACAGTATTTCTGAGACTAGACACTTTCTGAAAAGTTCCCCTCGTAACAGAATATGTTTTCCAAGTTTACATGTCTCTTGAAAAAAGAAATAAAAGGTATTAATTGGTACCTGTGGCAGTAACTTTGTTATGAAAAAAATCTTTCATTTTGGGGAAGTTAATTGTATAAGAGATTGAACTCTCACTCTTAGAATTGTATAAAATAAATTCTGCCTTTCTATAGTGTCTTATGCTTGACATAAAACTCTACTTGGCCTATTTAAAGTCATTAACTATGTTAATTGTATCTATACTCAGCGCTCTTCTGGAAATCTTAATGAATAATCTCTTCATGTAAGGTGACTTCCCGTTTAAGGTTGCCCAAACACTCTGATAAAGCAAAGCCTTAAGAATCAATTCTGGGCTTTATAATATAGAAAACTGATTATTTTCTGCATATGCTACAACTTTTTTGTCCCCTAACTTTACTGGGCTTCCCTGGTGGCTCAGAGGTAAAGAATAAACCTGCCAGTGCAGGAGACATGGAGTGGATCCCTGGGCCAGGAAAAGCCCCTGGAGAAGGAAATGGCAATGCAGTCCAGTATTCTTGCTGGGAAATCTCATGGACAGAGGAGCTTTGTTGGCTACAGTCCATGGGGTAAAGGAGTCAGACACAACTTAGCGGCTAAACAACAACAACAATCTTACTTAGCTCGATGGGATATGAATTCTCTAGAGTTCCAGAGGGAAATATCATATCTCGATAATATATTGCTACAGTATTTGATCCTATATTGGAAGGTCAGCTTAAATCTTGTATATTTAAAGGGGACGAGTAGCTCAAGATATGTGACCTTTTTATAATTTTCTAAGGTTTGCAACAGAACTATCCTATATAAACACTAGCTGTGAGATTTTAAAACCATATCTCTTATTTTTGTATTGAATCATATTGTACAAAATCTTAGGTTTGTTATTTTTACAGAAAAAGACATATCCAGATTTAACAATCAAGAAAGCAATGGGAAGTGTCAGAAAATCAAAAACTTGGAAGTAAACTCAGTATGTATTCAATGATATTTTATAAGAACAGAAACAGTTGCCACTTAAAAGAAAATTCCCATTGGCAATCATTGCTTAAAGTGTACAAGACATTTCACTCTGAAAACTACTTAGTAAATTTAGTATAGTTGTGTGATAATTGAGATTTTTAGTGGAATACAATCACTGAACTACTGTGGCCTGGGATACCACTAGACTAGACATATATATTGAACAGATGAGTGATTTCTGGACTGTGCTTTAAAAAACAGAAATTTCAAGGAATATTAATAAGTATTTTGGGAATAAAGTAGTTCTTCACAGTCAGATTGTGAAATATTACAGGCTAAATTTTCTGCATAATCCAGAGTAAGCATTAGCAATGTGAGACTTCCTAAGGTTAAAAAAATTAAGTGTTTAACAGTATTTCCCAAACTCCTTATATATTATTTAAAATTTTATTGAAGTATTGTTGATTTAAAATGTGTTTAATTTCCACTGTAGAGTGATAGTTTATATACATATATATATATATACCTTTTCATAGCTTTTGTCTTTATCACAGAATATTTGCTATATTTCACTGTGCTATACAATAGGACCTTGTTGTTTATCCATCCTATGTATACTAGTCTGCATCTGTTAATCCCAAACTCCCAACTGTATTTCAGTACTTATATATTTAAATAAAAGTGTTTAAAAAGTTTAGAGCTTTATAAGTTATTTAAAGGCAAGCACTCTTTAACAACTATTAGGCCAGAAAATATGATTTCCTAGTTGCTCAGATGGTAAAGAATCCACCTGCAATGCAGGAGACCAGGGTTCAATCCCTGGATTGGGAAGATCCCCTGGAGAAAGAATGGCTACCCACTCCACTATTCTTGCCTGGAGAATTCCATGGATAGAGGAGCCTGGCAGGCTATAGTTCAGGGGGTCACAAAGAGACACAACAGAGTTAATAACACTTTTCTGGTTCAGTTCAGTTCAGTCGCTCAGTTGTGTCCGACTCTTTGCGACCCCATGAAACGCAACATGCCAGGCCTCCCTGTTCATCACCATCTCCCAGAGTTCACTCAGACTCACATCCATCGAGTCCGTGATGCCATCCAGCCATCTCATCCTCGGTCGTCCCCTTCTCCTCCTGCCCACAATCCCTCCCAGCATCACAGTCTTTTCCAGTGAGTCAACTCTTCGCATGAGGTGGCCAAAGTACTGGAGTTTCAGCTTTAGCATCATTCCTTCCAAAGAAATCCCAGGGCTGATGTCCTTCAGAATGGACTGGTTGGACCTCCTTGCAGTCCAAAGGACTCTCAAGAGTCTTCTCCAATACCACAGTTCAAAAGCATCAGTTCTTCGGTGCTCAGCCTTCTTCACAGTCTAACTCTCACATCCATACATGACCACAGGAAAAACCATAGCCTTGATTAGACGGAACTTAGTCGGCAAAGTAATGTCTCTGCTTTTGAAAATGCTATCTAGGTTGGACATAACTTTTCTTCCAAGGAGTAACCGTCTTTTAATTTCATGGCTGCAGTCACCATCTGCAGTGATTTTGGAGTCCCCCAAAATAAAGTCTGGCACTGTTTCCACTGTTTCCCCATCTATTTCCCATGAAGTGATG
>SJYT01020713.1:14704-41331 GCA_006410635.1 Cephalophus harveyi | reverse complement strand
GTCAGTTCCAAATGTGAAATATTCCACAGGTTAGAATAATAAAAATCATCTACTTAAAGTCAGTAACCATATTGAATACAAGTAGCACTGGAAATATTCTTATATTTTATAAAATGTCTTTACTTTATTTTATCTTTATGAACATCCTGGAGAGGAAATAGGACATGTATCAGTGGTTTGTTGTTCATTGCTAAGTCATTTCCAACTCTTGTGACCCCATGGACTATATATAGCCCACCTAGACAATTATTAAAAGTATTGAAAGTTATATAACTTTTCCTGTTATCCAATAGGTAATTTATTAATCTGAATTTCAAGCTCAGATGACTCTTAAATTGTGAGATGTATCCACTACATTGAAGGATATAATTTTAGAAATTCTAAGTATGTCTGAGAGGTGTCTTCATTTTGTGACATTGTTAATGACAGTCATTATGAGATCTCTCTTCTTTTTTGGAGGAGTATTTTCAGTTACTATGTTCATCTTGATATTATAAATCTTTTAATTCTAACTAAAAATAATGAGGAAATTTCAGTTATTTAAGAGAAAAAAGGACAGCAGATTTAGTTACTTTGGAAGGATAAATATACAGTTCTGTTAAATGGATACGGTTACAAGATGGTGTAGCTAACTTCAAGCATTTACTG
Organism: Cephalophus harveyi; assembly: GCA_006410635.1. Classification (NCBI taxonomy): domain Eukaryota; kingdom Metazoa; phylum Chordata; class Mammalia; order Artiodactyla; family Bovidae; genus Cephalophus; species Cephalophus harveyi. The sequence continues at coordinate 40,683 of SJYT01020713.1, read as the reverse complement.
AACACTGGTCACATTCTTGGAGGTATTTTTCCCCAACTTTTAGTGAGTAAAAATCTGGTTGTTTTCTCAATTTGATATTAATTGATGGTAATTTGGTGGCAGTAACCGAGTAATTGTGCCTAATGGAGGAAGATAACAAGAGAGCATGAGGGAAAGGACCATGCGATAGATGTGCTTAGAGCTTGCGAATGAACAGATCCCAGGAGAAAACAAGTAGTTTTTCTATAGTTACCCAAGAGAAATCACATCCCAGGAAACAATTATTCCACTTGAATGTTACAAGATGGTGTAGCTAACTTCAAGCATTTACTGAACACTGGTCACATTCTTGGAGGTATTTTTCCCCAACTTTTAGTGAGTAAAAATCTGGTTGTTTTCTCAATTTGATATTAATTGATGGTAATTTGGTGGCAGTAACCGAGTAATTGTGCCTAATGGAGGAAGATAACAAGAGAGCATGAGGGAAAGGACCATGCGATAGATGTGCTTAGAGCTTGCGAATGAACAGATCCCAGGAGAAAACAAGTAGTTTTTCTATAGTTACCCAAGAGAAATCACATCCCAGGAAACAATTATCCCACTTGAATTTTATCACTTACTAAAAGATATGAATATTTAATGCAGTGTCTTAAAGTGTGGTGTTGTCTTCTTATAAGGGATGAGAAAGAGCTGTTTTCTCATCAGACACAAATAGTAAAAGGATCTCCAGATCTCTTACCTTGCTCATCAGGGACTGTGAAAATTTTCTTGAGAGAACACATGAATTGTTTTTATTGGAAAATAACTGTAACTCTGAATGTAAAATCTAGCCCTTTAACCTGGTGCTATCTTTATTTCCCTTGAAAGCTTATTTTTTCTTATGAGAATAAAATTTTATTTTTTTAATTGAAGTATAGTTGATTTACAATTTGTGTCAATTACTTCTGTATAGCAAAATGTCAATTATACCTCTCTATATGTATATGGACATTGCTTTTTATATTCTTTTCCATTATGGTTTATCATAGGATCTGTGAATGCTAAGTTGCTTCTGTCATGTCCAACTCTTTGAGACCCTAGGGACTATAGCCCACCAGGCTCCTCTGTCCATGGGATTCTCTAGGCAAGAATACTGGAGTGGGTTGCCATGCCCTCCTCCAAGGGATCTTCCCAAACCAGGAACTGAATACTCATCTCTTATGTCTCCTGCATTGGTAGGCAAGTTCTTTACCACTAGCACCACTTGAGAAGCCCTTATTATAGGATATTGAATATAATTATCTATGTTATATAGTAACACTTTGTCATTTATCCATTCTATTCATAAAAGCTTACATCTGCTAACCCCAGCTTCCCACGGCCTTCCTCCCCCAAACCTCTACCCCTTGGTAACCACCAGTCTATTTGCTATGTCCAAGATTCTCTTTCTGTGTCACAGATATGTTTATTTGTCATTTTTTTAGATTACACATATAAGTGGGAGCAAATGATACATGTCTTTGTCTTACTTACTCTAGTATGATAATCTCTAGTTGCATCCATGTTGCTGCAAATGGCATTATTTTGTTCTTTTTATGGTTGAATAGTGTTCCATTGTATATGTGTACCACATCTTCTTTATCCATTCATCTGTTGATGTACATTTAGGTTGCTTCCATGTCCTGGCTGTTGTGAATAGTGCTGCTATAAGCATAGATCTGCATGTATCTTTTTGAATTATGGTTTTGCCTGGATATATATTAGGAATGGATTTTCTAGATAATATGTTTTTGTTTTTGTTTTAGTTTTCTGGGGAGGATCCACAGTTTTCTACAGTATTTGCACCAGTTTATATTCTCACCAACAGTATAGGAGGATTCCCTTTTCTCCACATCTGCTCCAGCCTTTGTTATTTGTCGACTTATTAATGATGCCCATTCTGACTAGTGTGAAATGAAACCTTATTGTAGTTCTCGTTTGCATTTCTCTGTTAAATAGTGATGTTGACCATCTTTTCATTATGTCTGTTGGTATCTTTGGTTCTTCTTTGGGAAAATGTCTGTTTTTCTGCCCCACACCCTTTCTATAGGTTTTAATAGGTTGCTTCTTTTTTAAGTTGTGTGAGCTGTTTGTGTATTTTGAAAGTTAAGCCCTTATTGGTCTCATAATCTGCAAATATTTTCTCCCATTCCACAGGCTGATTTTTTTCATTTTGTTTTGGTTTCTTTTGCTGTGTAACGTAGTGCTTTTTTGTTAGTATATAAGCGGTCTTAACCTATGGACTTTGATACTGATCACCCTCTATTGACATCACATACTCTCTGAATGGGAAATATCCTATTCTCTCTCCAACAAAAGGAAAAACCAGCCCCCCACAGAAAGTCATTAGGACAACACTGAGAGTAGCCAACCCCCATCCTAATCTTCTCAAAGGAAGTAATGTACATAACATAGTTAAACCCAGTAAGAAAGAGCACAGTACAAGGAAACTGGAATAATTCTGGGAGGACCAGTATTAATGTGTGAACTGATCCTTGATGGATGAAGATAAATGACATTTTAGAATGTTATACTTACTGAATGAAGTCTTCTAGGTCTTGATGTAAACAGTATTTAAGAATAATAAGTCAACTGTTGTACATATGCCAAAGAGAACCTGCTCTAAGATCAAGTAAAAAATATAGGTTGGTGTTGGAATCTGAAGTGTCTTGAATGCTTTGCTAAAAAAAAAATCTCTTGAGAGTCCCTTGGACTGCAAGGAGATCCAACCAGTCCATTCTGAAGGAGATCAACCCTGGGATTTCTTTGGAAGGAATGATGCTAAAGCTGAAACTCCAGTCCTTTGGCCACCTCATGCGAAGAGTTGACTCATTGGAAAAGACTCTGATGCTGGGAGGGATTGGGGGCAGGAGGAAAAGGGGACGACCGAGGATGAGATGGGTGGATGGCATCACTGACTCGATGGATGTGAGTCTGAGTGAACTCCGAGAGATGGTGATGAACAGGGAGGCCTGGCGTGCTGCGATTCATGGGGTCGCAAAGAGTCGGACACGACTGAGCGACTGAACTGAACTGAACTAATGCAGAATATACTATTTAAATGAAAGAGACCAGTAGAGGTCACTGTGACAGTCAAATAAGATATTAAAGTATCTTGAGCAATGGTATGGACTAGAAAGAGAAATGAGAAAATAATAGGAATATTTTGCAAATAGAACCAAAATGATATGGTTTTGGATTATGAAGAAACATAGATATATGTAACATTAACACTGGTTTCTATATTTAATAAATGGGTCATACTTTCTCCTGAGATGGAACATTCAAGAGATGAAATATGTTTTGGGTGACATAATTAATAGATCCAACTTATTGTACAAAAGCAATTGCTATATTTTCTTACATTTTTCTACAGTGGTTGTCTCCTTGATGTGTAAATTATCAATCAGTTCTAACTTAGAAAGTGATGGAGTACAAAGTGTCAAGTACAGTTTTGATATTCCTTTTAAAAATAGATCATCTCTATGGTAATGTTTTTTCCTAAGTTGATGAAGTAAAAAAATCAGTTTCACTTCATTAAGTAATGTTGAAAAGAAAAGACTCTTCTTTTTAACTTGTTGTTGTGTTAGTTGCCCAGTCATGTCCAACTTTTTGCAGCCCCATGGACTGTGGCCTGCCAGGCTTCTCTATCCATAGAATTCTCCAGGCAAGAATACTGAAGTGAATAGCCATTCCCTTCTCCAGGAATCTTCCCAACACAGGGATAGAGCTCATGTCTCCCACACTGCAGGCAGATTCTTTGCTGTCTAAGCCACCAGGAAAGCCCTTTTCCTTGTTACAGGTCTGCAATTTTATTGTGTTCGCCTAAGCTGTCCTCAGTAAACATTGTGGTTGAAAACATACATTGACATTGCTAGTTTGCCTAATATATCTCCCTTTGAAAATGAGATTTGCTAACCATTTACCTTTTCAAATAATGCACTTTTTATTGTGTGTTAAAAGCTTAATATCTGTGTGTAGGTAACTTTATATGCATATAGATATGCTTGTAGTAATTACTAATCTTCTACTTGAACAAAAAACCAAATTCAGCACTTTGGATTCACTCATAGCAGTATAAACTGGATGTTATATGTGTGAAATAGTATATGGAAGACTGGATATATATCCTTATATTCGTTTTGGATCCTCTGTTCATTGTATTAAAAAAAAAAAAAAAAAAAAAGCCCCTGAATACGGAATGCTCTCCCCTGTCAGTTCTAGTCAGTAACCTTTGATTTGGTAAAACTTATCGCCAGGGTAGTCCTTCAAAAACTTGTGAAGGATAAAAGGTTTATCTTTAGAAACCTCTTGATCTGACTTTTGGTGTGCCATCCTCTTTAAACTCTCAGTGTTTGTCCATTGTCCTTCATAAGTGACCCCCATTTAATAGATCTTATTCTTAGCACCACTCCCTATAAAATAAACATTTGTTCTTTATTTCCCACTTCCTCAGGACCATATGCTAAGGACCAGATTAAGTTTGTTCTCTCAGTGACAGATGACATGAAGATATGTATTTTACATCTCTGTAGCCATCAAAGTAATTGGCACATGTCAGACACAATATATTTTATGTTGAATGAAAAAGTGAAATAATAAATGTAAAAGGTCAGTTATGTCTTCCTCAACATCTCCTTCTGTGTAAGATATTTTTCTTCAGTGATGTCTGCTAATATCTGAGTTTAAAACACACACATCTTCAGGACTTCTGAGACATACAGAGGAAAAACCACATAAGAACTGGAACCTTTAATTAACAGATCCAAGTAGGAGAGCAGTTCAAAATGAGGAAAAAACTTAAATTTAAAATGAAAATATTGCTACTAATTAAAATATGACCAATTTTGTTTCTCAAAGCTTCACTAATATCACTATTTTTATCAGTCAAAATACTATCTTGACTGACTTACTCTCTTGCAGTATGTTCTACTTAACTACGTTGACATATATCCAGATTAAAACATATAGATTAAGTGAATGAAGGAAAAATCTGTATGGGCCATTTCAAAAGCAGTGAAATTACAGTAGATCTTGAGAATTCAAGAAAGGGTATTTGTTCATGTCATTAAAAAATAAATAAAAAGCTTTTTGATGTGTTTTCCTACATGCTGTAGTCTTCGGGTACTATTGGTTTCAGTAAGACCTATGTAGGAAAAGAAGGAATTCCAAATTAAATGTTGATCCATATAATTAGTTGCAGTTTTAACTGTAATTTGATGGTTTGAACTCAATAGAAACATTCCAATTATTTTTCTTCTATATGTTTAAATTATTCGTTACTCATCAAGTTTTATTTTACTATCTTCACCTTATTTGTTGTAACACCTTGGGAATCATGCAGAAACTATATGACAATATAGTCACTCTTCACCCTTCAACATAGAGAAATAAAATTACTTTTTCTTTTTACTTCTAGCTGAGACTGTCCTTGCTGGTAAGTTACTTAGTATCTTGTTAGATTGAGTAGTTGTCAGTGATCCAAGCTATTCTCTTCTGTCTAGTTGGAAAGTATTTCTTTGATTTGTTTTGACCAGCTCAGTTCAGTTCAGTCGCTCAGTCGTGTCTGACTCTGTGACCCCATGAATCACAGCACGCCAGGCCTCCCTATCCATCACCAAATCCCGGAGTTCACTCAGACTCACGTCCATCGAGTCAGTGATGCCATCCAGCCATCTCATCCTCTGTCATCCCCTTCTTCTCCTGCCCCCAGCTAAGGAAAGTTAATAGACTTTTTGTCTTCAGACATTCTTCTCCTTAATCTTATCTCTGATAAATGTTCTGATCATTAGTATTAACAGAACAGGTTGTAGATATTTACTAGAATTCACATGAGAGGGTCAGCCCAGGGAATTTATTTATTTTCTGAATTCATATTACATTTCTTCCCTGAAGCAATTTCATATCCCAAGAGTATTTCTTCTCATTATGAACTATTTCAGTATCTGCTGAATACTACAGATTAGTCAGAAATGAAAAGCATTTGAAGAAGCAAATGCTTTAAAAAAACCTGTGGAGATACAATTTTTGAATATTATTTTTAATTCAAATAAATTTATGAATCAAATTATCTCACCTTCAAATTATCTCACCTTTTTAACATTTTATAATGAAGAAAGAAAATAATCAACAAAAATGTTACAAAGGGGGCATGTTCCTTTACTAAAAGCATATATTCAATAATGTGCAAACAATAATGTAGTCAGCTCCATGGCTACCAGACAGTTAATAATTTTAAATTTATAATATTTAGGATATATACATATATAATGTATACATTTTGATTCATTTTTAAATGTTACTAGAAAATGAAGTAGCTTTTAGTTTTAGCCTAATAATTTAGGCATAACTTAAGATTTTATTTAATTTATTAAAAGTCAGTCACAATCTCTTATATTATTAGAAGAAATATATCAGTAGCAATGAATAAACAAACCAGTTGTCAGCCGTGCAATCTTGCTCCTCTGATGACAGTTTCTAGGTTTCTGTCATGTATGCTCAATTTTTCCATACTTTTCACAATTCTGTTATAATAAGAGTTTATTGGGCTTTATGTTAGCAAATTCATAGATTTTCCATTTATTCATATTTTGAAATAGTTCCTGATTTTGATAGTTCCTGATTTTCCACCATTGACATAAAATCTTACCATTTGGCTAAAACATAATGCTACAAATATCACTAATCAATGTATTAAAAATGTATAACTCCAAGTCAAAGCTATGTCTATATTGACTAAATTCTCACTTTTTCTTCAATATAAATGAAAATAAGTATCCTGACTCCAGTATTCTGGCCTGGAGAATTCCATGGACTGTATAGTCCATGGGGTCTCAGAGAGTCAGACTCAGCTGAGTAACTTTCACTTTCAAAACAAATTAAGAATGTGTAAAAAGTGTGTTACTAACTTTCTAGACATGCTAATTGTTACTGACCCACTATAATCTTTTTTCTCTTTTCTAAATTAGTGACTTGTACAACTGTGTACTTAATGCAGGGAAAAAAATATATAGTATTTTGTAAAGAACTTTTTTTTTCAAAGTCCTTTATTTATTCAATATAAAACTTAAAAATATTTATTGAAGATGTACTGGGTACTTTTAGAAGTCATGCAAATATTAAAAAGATGACCACAGTAATTCCTATTTAATGTAAACAAAGAATAATTAGGCTAAGATACTGATAAAATTAATTCCATTATGGTTAGTTCAGTTCAGTTCAGTTCAGTCGCTCAGTCGTGTCCGACTCTTTGCGACCCCATGAATCGCAGCACGCCAGGCCTCCCTGTTCGTCACCATCTCTCGGAGTTCACTCAGACTCACATCCATCGAGTCAGTGATGCCATCCAGCCATCTCATCCTCGGTCGTCCCCTTCTCCTCCTGCCCCCAATCCCTCCCAGCATCAGAGTCTTTTCCAACGAGTCAACTCTTCGCATGAGGTGGTCAAAGGACTGGAGTTTCAGCTTTAGCATCATTCCTTCCAAAGAAATCCCAGGGTTGATCTCCTTCTGAATGGACTGGTTGGATCTCCTTGCAGTCCAAGGGACTCTCAAGAGTCTTCTCCAACACCACACTTCAAAAGCATCAATTCTTCGGCGATCAGCCTTCTTCACAGTCCAACTCTCACATCCATACATGACCACAGGAAAAACCTTAGAGGTATAGCAAATTCAAAGAAATTTTGCTGGAATCTAAAATGTTGAGAACATATTAGTTGTCTACAAAGTTTAAAGTTAATAATTGGATAATTCATCTATTCAAAAGATCTGATAGTAAGCATCATATGAAATATAGATAAAATATGTTATAAAAATACAGTAGTTGGAGTTTTTCCTAGTTACTTGGAAGTAGCCTCTCATGTAGTTTCCAACGTAGTAAGTTTTTCATTTATTTTTGGCATTCAAAGGATTAAGGAAAAGAGACAAAGGGAAAAAAAAGCCTACATATAATAGCAAAACTTACTAAAGATTTGAAAGGTAGGTAGTCAATAAAAGGGAAAAGTATTTAAACCTACAGATGTAAATGATTCCTTCATGTCAAAATCATCTAATAAACAAGTGTTTTAATGGAATTGATAAATATAGCACAGAAAGTTAAAACCACCAGTGGCATGAAAGGTGTTATAAAGCACAACACAATTCATTGCAAGTGAATGACACAGAGAAGAGGTAGGAGTTTAGAAGATTTAGCTGTGATGTTTAATCAAGACTCCAAAGAGGAGTAACATTGCTGATTCCCCCCGCTTCCCAACTAAAGTGACTAGAACACTAGAATGTATACTTTGTTTTTAAATTTCTTTAAAATATTAAACATTCTTTTTACCATTATATTTTCCTTATAATTACCATCTTCTTTCCATCACTTCTCTTACCCTAGCATGCATCTCATGATGTGAAAGATTTTGCTATAGTAAACATTTAAGAAATTATTTCTAAAATTTCTTAAATCAGTGACATGTAATGGTCAATCATAGCTTCTTCTCATGATGAGATAACTAATCTTGTTAAACAGAGGAGAAAATAAAAAGTCAAAAAAACTAAAAAATTTTCAATTGTTATAAAATTTAATGGAAAGCTCAAAGAATTAGCTGAAGATATCACTGGGCTTCAAGTTGGAAAGGAATTTTGGACTTTTACCTGCAATGATAAACTGTAAAATGAAAGCTTTTCAATTATTGTTTTCTGACTGTCCTTAACAGTAGGATGTTAGGTGTGTTTCTAACTAGAAGCAGAAGGTTTAAAGAAGGTTCCATTTAAAGGAATAATTCAGTGATTGTTTAATGACTCAAAATCATTCATAAATATGGTCCGAGTGAAGTGGAGTGAAGTGAAGTCGCTCAGTCGTGTCTGACTCTTTGTGACCCCATGGACTGTAGCCTACCAGGCTTCTCCGTCCATGGGATTTTCCAGGCAAGAATACTGGAGTGGGGTGCCATTGCCTTCTCCAAGGGGATCTTCCCGACCCAGGGATCGAACCCAGGTCTCCTGCATTGGAGGCAGACACTTTAACCTCTGAGCCTGGTCCGAGTAGTTATTACATAAACAACAAATTTCATTGATTATTTCATCTGCACTATCATTAGGTAATTACTACATATACTTAAGAGGCTTCCCTGGTGACTCAGACAGTAAAGAATCTGCCTGAAATGCAGAAGACCCAGGTTTGATCCCTGGGTGAGGAAGATCCCCTGGAGAAGAGAATGGCAACCCACTCCAGTATTAAGCTAACTGACATAGTTTTTGGATTGGGAATAAGCAAGTACAATTGAAAAAAGACAAAAAAACTTGCAAAACAAAAATCTGTATAATCAATGGACATATTTATGGTTAGCGTATTTTTCCATTAGTTAATAATTCTAAGAGGAATAATATATCTCCATTGTGAAAGTACCTTACAGATTATCATTGACAAAATATCCAAGATTTGGTGACTATTAAAAAGAAATGTGCATAAAAACTCACTTTTTGAACCACCACATTGAAATTCAGATCTGATCATTACCTAATTACTTCAAGTTAACATCTTCACCATTGATTTTCATTATTCATTCAAAAAATATTATCATCTACCTATTATATGCTGTATATTCTGTCTCTTATACACATCTTGAACCGTGAACTCCCTGATGTTCAAGCTGGCTTTAGAAAAGGCAGAGTTACACATCTAATTTAATCAATATATATTTGAAACCTGAATAGATTTTAGGTGACTCAATTTTCTTTTTTAATAGGAATTACATTAGACCATTTATTACATAATTGCTTCAACTTTTCACCTAATTTTAGTGACAAAGGTTTAAAATATGAATACTTTAATATGGATGAGTTAAGCAAATTCTTCCCAGTTTGACAGTAACTAGCATCTCAATCTGTGTAGTATAAAGTATGTTTTAATATAATGGTAGAATCTCAGATACTCTAGAAGGAGTTTTGGATTGTATTTTATCCAAACTTCAGACCTATTTTGGAGTTTCTTCTATAATGTCTCCCATGGGGATGGGAATGGAGTGGGGCGGTTGATTTAGATAGGTGAAATATGGATGAAAGAAGGGCAAGAAAAGTGAATTAGAATAGGTTTAGAAGACAAATAGCTCTTCCTCTCAATTTAGCTGGAGGCTGGCTGTGATTATTGGTATAAACCAAGTTAAGTCAAATAATCAAATCTAAAAATTGTTATAGGTGAAATATGGATGAAAGAAGGGCAAGAAAAGTGAATTAGAATAGGTTTAGAAGACAAATAGCTCTTCCTCTCAATTTAGCTGGAGGCTGGCTGTGATTATTGGTATAAACCAAGTTAAGTCAAATAATCAAATCTAAAAATTGTAGTGACTTTAGAAATAAATTGCTGGGCACTCAAATTGAAAAGTCCCTTTGTTTGATTTAATGCAGTTCAGCTCTGAATGTATAAGAAAAAAGATGAAGGAACCTTCACACACTTTTTGTAAGCCCATTGTTCCTACATTTCACCATTAGTGATTTTTAGGTGACTAAGAAAAGATGAGCTAATAAAAAATATTCATTCATATGATTTTCATTTATACCATGATTGTTTTTAAATTTCCATGTGGCATTAGAATATTAGAAAGGTTTTCAGTAACATATGTAGCATATTTCTAAGCTTCTTACAAGGAAATATGCATAAACCAAGCTGGAAAAATAATTACACAGATATTATGTGAGTCTCATACATCTGGAAATACTATTTCATATAAAGAATAACTTTCTCAAGAACCTCCATTGACTATCTATTACCTTCAGAATTAAAACAAAACTTAGTGAGCTTATGTTTCATTCATGGCAACAATCTACATACAGTCAATTTCAGAACCTACTTAAATTTGAAATACATTTTCATTAGCCATTCCTTCACCTACTTCATACTTTTCCAAATACATGTACTTATGGTCCCATAAATCTGCTACCTACCTTTCTGATTCCATTATTTTGCTTGTGTGGATTCCTCTAATTCAATTCCTTCTATTCTCTTCTTTCCCTGTCTAAATTATAATCATTTCATAGATCTATCTAAATGTTACTTTCTTAGACTCTTCCTGATAGTGTTTGTGGCACATACCTTCAAATTCAGTTTATGTGGTTGTAAAGTCCTATTGTGACATTTAATAGCTTTATGTCCATGGGCAATCTATGGAAAATTTCTGTGTTCTTTATTGAACTAATTGAAGATTACTGCTATCGGTAATATCACATGTGATTCCTATGAGTATTAAATTGACTAGTTCAATGAAAATATAAACATAGTACAGGTGTTGCTGTTATTCTTGATGTCATTACTAGTGAAAGTGAAGTCGCTCAGTCATGTCTGACTCTGCAACTCCATATGGACTGCAGCCATCCAGGCTTCTCAGTCCATGGGATTTTCCAGGCAAGAGTACTAGAGTGGGTTGCCATTTCCCTCTCCAGGGGATCTTCCCAACCCAGAGATCGAACCCAGATCTCCCGCATTGTTGTTGTTACTAATGATGTTACTAATGTTGTAATTATTAGGCTATTTGGAATATGCTATTTCCTTATAATTGACATATATCAGTGTCATATCTCTCCAAAAGCTAAATAAAATACATGAAATATTTCTTTGACATCCTTAATTACCTTACTCATTGCAGAATAGTTCAACAAAAATTTGCTCAATCAACAATTGAAATTATTAATGAAAGACCAAACGAAGAAGTAAATGAACTGCCTTATATTCCCATCTGTCCATATGGAAATAATACCTTTTTCTTAAATGACTTTTTCTTAAGATATGTGTGGTGTGACTTCCCCCTGTCTCTTATACACATCTAGATGTGTATAAGAGACAGGTGTAAATCCTCAAAATGCACAAATTTCAAGTTAAATTATAACTAAACCAATTTATATCTAGAACAATTAAAATGTAGTTATTGTAAATTGAATAGGGATTTATTCATTTATTTATAATAAAGCAAGCTCTGAATATGGATTTAACCAAATTATGATAATAATAAAATAGGATACTTGGTCAAGCTTATACTAATTTAAGAAGAATTAACCTTTAGGACTATGTTGAGATTTTTCCATAAGATATTAATACTGGTAAAACAGACAGGTATAGAACCAGATGTGCTAAAACAACTAAGATTGTGGTGGACGCTGGGAAAGAGGAGTAAAGAAAATGGAATAAAATTTCACAAAAGGAGAAATAAAAGCAAGAATACAAAATCTTCTGTCCACTGGGCAGCAGCCCATACTCTGCTCAATGTTGTTATTAGCAGTTGCATATCTTTGGGATTAGCTGGTAATAATCATTGTCCCCTGCTTTTGGAAACTACTTCTGTTCATTCCTACACAACCCAATTTTTGATATCAATACATAAAAATTAATGACTATCTCAAAATATGTAAATATAAGAAATAGTGAAAAGATATGATAGTGTTTGGTCCATGGGGACTGAGTTTTCAAGGGAATAGTTGGGCAGGAGACAAGCACCAGGTAAGTCAAACAAAATGTTTGTTTGATAATGTAAGATAAGATAACAAAAAAACCCAAATCAACTTTTTAGCCAACCTAATATTTCTCACCCTCATCTTTGTAATAAAGTTTGAATTTTAAACCATATATACTCATTGACTTGTTAAAACATAAGTTAAAAAGGCTGTGCAGAAACAAAACACAGACGCCAGCAAGTCATGTAGGCTACTTATGATGTAAGCAGGATCACATTAACCTGAATGCAGGAGATAACCCATCTTTGGCACCCCTTGGTATTTCCCTTTGTCTTTTCTTGTTCCTTCACAAACCAACTCTTTTACTCTTCCTGCTTTTATTCACAATCTCACATATTAACCCAGAGAAGGCAACGGAAAGCCACTCCAGTACTCTTGCCTGGAAAATCCCATGGATGGAGGAGCCTGGTAGGCTGCAGTCCATTGGGTCGCTGAAGGTCGGACACGACTAAGCAACTTCACTTTCACTTTTCACTTTCATGCATTGGAGAAGGAAATGGCAATCTACTCCAGTGTCTTGCCTGGAGAATCCCAGGGACGGAGGAGCCTGGTGGGTTGCCGTCTATGGGGTCGCACAGAGTCGGACATGACTGAAGTGACTTAGCAGCAGGCATAAAACAAACTTTAATATTTGACTAAGCAAACATCTGGTAACTTTTAAAATTGGAGTATAGTTGATTAACAATATTAGTTTCAGGTGTACAGTATAGTGATCCAGTATTTTTATACTTTATGAAAAATTATTATAAGATAATGGCTATAATTTCCTGTGCTATGCAATATATCCTTGTTGCTTCCCTATATGAAGTTTGTATCTCTTAATACTATACCCCTAATGAGATGAGACCCTTCCCCCTTCCCTGTCCCCACTGGTAACAACAAGCTTGTTTTCTATATCTGTGAGTCTATTTCTATTATACCACACACACACACACACACACACACATATATATTCATTTCTTTTATTTTTTATATTTTACATATGAGTTGTACTGTGTTTGTCTTTCCCTGTGACTTATTTCACTAAATATAATATTCCCTACCTCATGCGAAGAGTTGACTCATTGGAAAAGACTCTGATGCTGGGAGGGATTGGGGGCAGGAGGAGAAGGGGACGACCGAGGATGAGATGGCTGGATGGCATCACTGACTCGATGGACATGAGTCTGAGTGAACTCCGAGAGATGGTAATGAACAGGGAGGCCTGGCGTGCTGCGATTCATGGGGTCGCAAAGAGTCGGACACGACTGAGCGACTGAACTGAACTAAACTGAGGTTGACATTGCTACAAATAGCAGAATTTTATTTTTTATGGCTGAGTAATGTTCCTGTGTGTGTGTGTGTGTATTCTTCATTCATTCATCTGTTGATAAGCATTTAGTTTGCCTCCATACCTTGCCTATTTTCAATAATGCTTCTATGAACACTGGCGGTGCATGTGCTTTTTTGAATTAGTGTTTTCATTTTTTCTGGATATATATCCAGGACTGGAATTGCTTTGTGATATGGTAGTTCTATTTTTAGTTTTTGAAGTATCTTCATATTGTTTTCTACAGTGACTGCAATAATTTACATTCCTACCAACATTATACATGGGTCCCGTTTTCTTCACATTCTCACCATTTGTTAGACTTTTTGATGACAGCCATTCTGACAGGTGTGAGATGATCTCATTGTTATTTGTATTTGCATTTCTCTATTAATTAGCAATGTTGAGCATTTTTTCATGTGCATATGAGACATCCTTATAGACTTCTTCCACTAGTGGTAATGAACCCACCTGCATTGGCTGGAGACACGAGACGAGGTTCGATCCCTGGGTCTGGAAGATCCCCTGGAGGAGGGCATGGCAACCCACTCCAGTATTCTTGCTTGGAGAATCCCATGGACAGAGGAGCCTGGTGGGCTACAGTCCACAGGCTGCAAAGAATCTGACACACCTGAAGTGACTTAGAATGCATGCATGCCTCCTTTAGAAAAATTTGTAACATCTTCTTGTATTAATCCCTTTATCATTATATAATACCCTCTTTGTCTTTTGTTAAAGCCTTTGTTGTAAAGTCTGTTTTGTCTGAATTGTGTTGCTACCCTGCTTTTCTGTCATTTCTATTTGTATGAAATCTCTTTCTGTTCTTTCAATCTTTGTCTAGCTCTGAAGTGAGTCTCTTATAGGCAGCATATAGAAGGGTCTTATTTTTATTATCCATTCAGCCAACCTATGGCTTTTATGGGGAACATTTAGTCCATTGAAATTTAAAGTTATTATTGATAGGTATGTGTTTTTGTCTGAATTGTGTTGCTACCCTGCTTTTCTGTCATTTCTATTTGTATGAAATCTCTTTCTGTTCTTTCAATCTTTGTCTAGCTCTGAAGTGAGTCTCTTATAGGCAGCATATAGAAGGGTCTTATTTTTATTATCCATTCAGCCAACCTATGGCTTTTATGGGGAACATTTAGTCCATTGAAATTTAAAGTTATTATTGATAGGTATGTGCTTATTGACATTTTGTTACTTGTTTTCTGGTTATAGAAGTTTGTCTCTTTTCATTTTTTTTTTTCTTTTTGCTTCTTCTCTTAAAGTTTAATGATTTTCTTTAGCAGTATGCTTGTGTTTCTTCCTTTTTTAGTTTTTGGTATCTTTTATTTGTTTTTGATTTGTGGTTCATATTATATTGACCCATATCTACTTGTTTAAACTGATAGTCATTTAAGTTCTATCACATTCTAAAAGATCTACAATTTTTTCTCCTCTCCACAATATTTTGTGGTTTTTGATATCATACTTTACATTTTCATATTTAACCCCTTCACTGTTTATTGTAGTTATAGTTGTTTTTACAATTTTGTGTTTGTTAATCTTCATACTGGCTTCAGTGGTTGATCTTCAGTCCTTAATATGTACTTCCCTTTCCTAGTGGGATTTTCCCTTTCCTATATATTCTTACCTCTTTTCCATTTAGAGAAAACTCTCTAGCTCTTTAAACCCTTTTAGAGTAGCTTTAATACTGGTGAACTATTTTAGTTTTTGCTTCTCTGGGAAGTTCTTTCTCTCTTTTATTCCAAATGTTAATCTTGTTGGGTAGAATATACTAGGTTGCAGGTTTTTCCCTTTCAGCAATTTGCATATAATATGCCAAGCCCTTCTGGCTTAAAGAGAAAATCAGCTGATAGCCTATGGGTATTTCCCTTGTGACTATTTGGTTTTCTTTTGCTGCCATTAGAATTTTCTAACATTTGCTATTTAATTATGCTGGGTCTTGGCATGTGTCTGTTAGGGTCCATCTTGTTTGTGACCCTTTGTGTTTCCTGCACCTGAGCATCTGTTTTTTTCTTCAAATTTGAAAAGTTTTTAGCCATAATTTTCTCAAATACATTTCTTTCCCTTTCTCTCTCTCTTTCCCTTCTGAGATCCCTATAATGTAAATGCTAATGTACAATTGCTATCCCCAAAACCTACTGGATCGTTTTCATAATGTTTTTCATTTGTCTTCTGCTATTCTGAATGGATGATTTCCATTATTCTATTTTCTAGATCACTTAGGTGTTCTTTTTTATCACTTAGTCTGTTACTCATTCCTTCTGCTGTTATTTTTAATATTGAATTATCTATTTTTGATTGGGTCTTTTTTATATTTTCTAGTCTAGTTCCTTATTAAATTGTTCAGAGTATGCATAAATTCTTTTCCATAATTTTTTTTAACATTTTTAGTACCAATGCTTTGAATTCTTTATCTGATAAATTGTTTATTTCTGTTCTGTTATTTTCTTAATGGATTTTCTCTTGCTCTTTCAGTTGAAAGTATTTTCTCTGCCTTTGCATTTTTGCTTAACTTTCTCTGCCTCTATGAATTTAGGTTAAATAATTACCTATTGCAGTCATGAAGGTGTGATCTTATGCAAGAGCATCCGTATACGGATTACATATGCTCAGAACCTTTGGTATGAGAGCTGGATCTGGTGTGGATGCACGTCTCTTCTTTCCTCAAGGTGTGCTGGCAGGTCTCACCTTGTTAGGAAATGGAACTAGATAGGGAGGGACTAGAGCTGGTGCTGAGTATGTGGTGTGACTTCCCCTTTGTTCCCTATTAGAGTGCGGGGGGTTCTGATTCCAAGTTGCTGGAGCAGAAGTGCTACAGGTCAGGCCGGAATTGGCTCTATTCCTTTCAAGTGTGTGTTTTCCTCTCCCCCACACCAGGACCCTTGTCCCTTAGAGGAAGAATGCTGAGGTAAGGAGGGCCCATACAGGGTCTTAGTTCATGTCAACTACAGGGAGAGGGTCCACGTGCTACTTGTATATGCACCTGCAGCTCCACTCAAGGGCAGTCTGTGGTGCAAGTCCCCTTTATTCCTCATATCCAATCACTGCCCCCAGCCTCTGCCTCCCCATACAGGGAATCCCCCTGCAGGGCAGGCTCGCTGCATGTCCTCTTGGTGTGTATGGCAAGGTGAGCTTCAGTGGAATAGCCATTGTCATAGCTCTGGGCTACTTCTCAGGTTCTGCTTGAATAAATGCCAAAACGGGCATGTCAACCCACTCAAGCTCTGTCCCAGGACTGAGTCACCTCTGGGTCCCATGTTCAAGTCTTTTCTCACCCCACCACCACTAGTCATTTCTACACTAGGTCCAGTGTGCCTCTGTGACAAGAAGTGAGTTGGACTGGGTGTGCATTGAGGCTGGCACAGAAACCTGGCAGTCACTGGAACAGTCTCTCTGTACTTCCTTGGGGGAAAGGCTTTGTGTATGTGGTCCTCACAAGTGGAGTCCATATTTCCCACAGTACTTCTTTTAGTTCCAGCAGTCCTCCAGTCAGCCAAGTGTGCTTATCTCCCCCCGTAGGACCCAGGGCTGAGCTTCCAATCTATAGCTTGAACTGCTACTCTACAGAGTAGAGTAATTTCCCTGTGTAATTTTCTCTGAGTCCCCTCCCAGGGAAACGGGTCCCAACCTGGTCACTTTTCTTTCCTTTCTACCTGATTACATGTGTATCTTTCTTATAGCCTTGGTTGTACCCGAGTCCTTCCACCAGTTTCCAGTTAGCTTTCAGTGAGGATTTTTCCACAGATAGAGGTACTTTGGATGATTTTTTTTTTTTTGTAGTGAGAGCTGAGTTCAATGTCCTCTAACTCTGCCATCTTGATCTGAACACTCTGGCAACGTTTGAGTCTGTGAAGTATTCGTTTTGAAATTATTTTGACATGTGCTAATATATAGGCATTTATGCTCCCCAGAAGTTAAACTTCTGTTTATATTATTAACCTGCCAAACATCCAACATGATATAGATCAGTAAATAGATGGCTAGATGATAGGCAGACAGAAGGTTGGATTTCGTATGCTTCCAATTCTTGGAGAAGGAAATGGCAACTCACTCCAGTACACTTGCCTGGAAAATTCCATGGACAGAGAAGCCTGGTAGGCTACAGTCCATGGGGTCGCAAAGAGTCGGACACGACTTAGCGACTTCACTTCACTTCCAGTTCTAGGCCTAATGTTTAGCTTTGTCCATTCTGCTCTGTGCTGTAGGGTTTTGCTTGCATTGACTCATCAGTGGATTCCCTTGCAGTTGATTTTCTCTAAGAGGAGTGGGGGCAGGAGATTGGAAGGGGCTAGGAGAGTGACTTTGGAATATTTATAGACCTGGCCCCCAAACTGCAGAGACTCTGAAGTCTGGCTATCAACCTTGACCAAAAGTCTTAGCTCCTGACATGTCATTTAGATCTCAGCCCTGTCAAGAGTATCTTTTTTGTCATCAGGTTCCAGTCATTCCCTTCTCAGCACAGAATCTTAAAGGGGCCCACACTGTAACTAAGCCTAGAATTTTGCACTTTTCCTTGTAATTCTATTTTGTGCACATATTGTAAATATGTCTTTCTGACAATTCTTCTTAATGTATGCTAACTTGAGTGTTCCATCTCCTTTCTCATGGAATCCTATAGATAGAGAGTTCTTAATCAGTGGAATCCACTGGTGCTAGTAGGATTTTGTTTTTAAATCCCCATTATGTCTACACTTGGTGATGGTCCCAATCTTTTAGCACATTTGTCTCCCATTTGATTGCTGCATAAGTTAATAAGTGTAGCTCTGAGACGAATACAGCCATTTTGTGTGTATTAGCGGTCAGGTAGAACAATAAAAGGCTTCAGCATATTAGCTTACAGAAGCCCTATGAAATAGATACTATAATTATCCTCCTTTAGAGATGAAGAAAGTGAGACTTGCAAAGGTCAAGTGACTTTCCCAAGGTCACACAGCTGTAAGTGAGATTAAAACTGAGGCAGCAAGACTCCATTCTTTCAACCACATACAGTATCCTGTAGGAATTGTTGTACTTTACTGAAGAAGTATGACAACAGACAGAATAAAATTAGTTAGAAAAAAAAGTACTTAGTGTAATGTAGTTGCCTACATTGTAGATGCCATTTAATGTTAAAATTTTCATGTGAATGGAATTGCAGTGATTATTTTAAAAAATAGTAAACTGTGAACAAGGTTTAAAAGAAATATGGGCACTGTATCACATAGTAATATACACACAAGTTGGTGTGAAAATTTTAAAACCTAAACAATTGTATGTAAAACTTAAAATTCATCCATATTTTTAGAAGCCTTTAAAGTACTGTACAGTTAGTGTGCACAGAAAAACTAACACCAGAATTTTATACAGAAATCATGATCTGCTCTCATATAAAGTGTGATTTTTTTTTGTGCTAAATAATCACTTAAAAAATAAATCCTAAAACTTGAAGGCTTACAGCTATAAGCAGTAACATATATGGGAGTACAGAGTATATCTTTTCTGCATAGAGTTGCTATTTTTACCTTTGTATTTATTCTACCAAATTAAGAAATTCATAGGAAAACTTGTTGGTTTGATATCCCTTCCCATATAATGTAAACAGGATTTCCTCTAACTCTAGTCTTTAATTTTGCTTGTGGCATATAGGTATGAGAGTAAGGATTAATTCATAATAAAGGCATGCCTGATCAATCAGAGCAATAAAATCTATTGTTCTTTATTGTGCTTCATAGATATTGCTTTTTTAGAAAACAAATTCAAGATTTGTGACTACCCTGCATCAAATAAGTCTACTGATGCTATTTTTCAAGTAGAATTGGTATACCTCATGTTTCTTTGCCACATTTTAATAATTCTTACAATATTTCAAACATCATTATTATTTTATTTGTTATGGTGATCTGTGGTCATGGATATTACTATTGTAGTTGTTTGAGGGTGCCACAAATGGGACTCTTAAAAGATGGCATACTTAACTGATAAATATCATGTGTGTTCTGCCTGCTCCACCAACCAGCCTTTCCTTCACATCTCCCCCTCGTCTTTGGCCTCTCTATTTCTGAGACACAAGAGTATTGCAGTTAAGCCAATTAGTAAGCCTACAATGGCCTCTAAGTATTTAAGTTAAAGGAAGACTTGCATGTCTCTCATTTTAAATAAAAAGCTAGAAATGATGAAATTTCATGAGGAAGGCATGTCTAACAGAGTTGAAAAAAAAAAAAAAAAACCATCAAGTTTGGAAAGGTTTGATTCCAATTCTGAAAGTTCTATTGTGGGTAAAATACTTTCAAACAGCATTGCTACTGAGAAATTTTTCATGAAGGGAAGAGTCAATCAGAGGTTACGTTCTTATTTTAAGAAATTGCCAGAGTCATCCAGCCTTCAGCAACCACCACCCTGATTAGTCAGGAGCCATTAGCAAGCAAGACCCTCCACCAGCAAAAAGATTATGACTTACTAAAGGCTCAGATGATGGTCAGCATTTTTAGTAACAAAGTATTTTTAATTAAGGTATATACATTGTTTTTCAAACACAACGCTATTAGACACTTAATAGGTTACATTATATTAAACATAATATTTATGTGGACTGAGAAAATAAAGCATGTGTGATTCATTTCATGGGATACTCGCTTTATTCTGGTGGTCTGAAACTGCACCTGCAGTATCTCTAAGGTATGCCTGTACTATTATGTCCAGCTGAATTTATTATATTCAGATAAGCTGATCAGATTTAAAAATAGCTGTTCTTAAAGTGGCTGAATGGTGTTTGTGTGGGCCATGATAATTCGTATAACTACTGTTTAATCAGGTACAAAGCATAATAGTCTAAAGCAAATGTTTAAATTGCTTTCTTTAATGAGGAAAATTCTCTTTGTAAATGGCATTTATATCTGTGAGGAATGAATAAGATGTATAGAAGATAAACTTCAGAGATAGTCCAAACTAAATAAATTTGGGTCTTAATTCTAGGCTTCAGTTCAGTTCAGTTCTGTCGCTCGGCCATGTCCGACTCTTTGCAACCCCATGAATCGCAGCACGCCAGGCCTCCCTGTTCATTACCATCTCTCGGAGTTCACTCAGACTCACGTCCATCGAGTCTGTGATGCCATCCAGCCATCTCATCCTCGGTCGTCCCCTTCTCCTCCTGCCCCCAATCCCTCCCAGCATCAGAGTCTTTTCCAATGAGGCTTAGAGTCATTGAAAGAGAGAGTATGTGTTCTTTTAACTTTTCAGATGACTGGGGGGAAAAAAAGTGCTTCTTAATTAGACTGCTGCGTCAATTTTTCACATTCACAAATATTACTCTTAAATCAGTTTGTTCCTGATCATTTAAGAATTAAATTTTCTTCAAGAAAACAAAAGAGAAACAAACCTACAGCAAAACTAGCAAGGCCCTTTACTACTGGGAGATGTTTGGGAGGCCTTTACTGTAGCAGGCTTACTTCTCCATGTCCATGGTCTTTGAACTTTTGATAGCATCAGAAAAAACAACAGATGCTATCAGAAGTTCAAGATCACAGACTTAGAGAAGTAAGCCAGCTACTTCCACAGCACTTTCCCCCTCCAGCACACACTTCCATACTCAAACACATTTTATTTAAATTCATATCTCAGTGCCGTCTGAATTGTGAATTCCGCCTTGGTTTCTCCTGCTGTGGAGACGAATTAAGAAGCTAGCGAGTGTATTATTCTAGTTACAAACAACAGCAACTTAACCCAGGAAAGCTGAGAAGCATGCATCCTCTTCCAAACTCTCTAGAAAGACACTCTGTAAATTCTTAGTGTTGTCTATTCTAATGCTTATGCAACCTTGACTGGACCTAACAGTCTTTACTTCTAGATTCTTTTTAATGGAGCTCATTCTCTTGTTCTTTCAGCACAGCTGAATGATAGCTGATCACCATCTTCTGTCTAACTGAAAGGACTAACAGATCTTTCAGTTTAGTTTATATTCATAGAATTTATTCACTTTTGCCTTTTCCAGAATGAGCAATTCAGTTGTTCCAGTTATTTTGATATTTTCAACTCTTTAAGTTGAAACTCTATCTGGTTCATATTTTTGTCTGCATGACATTCAGAGTTCTGGGTTTGGGTGCTGTGCTTTTTCTTATTTACTGAGTTCTTTCATTTGTGTTCCATAATAGTTTGTATTTCCAGATTGCTATCTAAATCGTTTTTTTTTTCCCCCTGAAATATTTCAATACAAATCTTTCATTGTATAGATGTTATTTTTTCCTTAGTGAAAGTGAAGTAGCTCAGTCGTGTCCAACTCTTTGCGATCCCATGGACTGTAGTCTACCAGGCTTCTCTGTCCATGGGATTTTCCAGGCGAGAGTACTGGAGTGGGTTGCCATTGCCTTCTCGAGGGGATCTTCCTGACCCAGGGATCGAACCCAGGTCTCCTGCATTGCAGGCAGATGCTTTACCCTCTGAGCCACCAGGGAAGACCGGTACTTATATTTGTATCCTTTTCAATTACCAAATATTCTAAAATTAACACATTTTCAATATTCTTGTTATTGTTTTCTCACATATATACTCTTAAAAGAGGTTTTAAATATTCTGTCACTGGATTCACAATAAAATTTATCTCAAACATCCTATATATAGTGAGGATCCATAAATACTTGCTAAATTTGCTCATCCATGATACTGGTAGTGACTTCCTAGATTAATACATACAAAAAGTTGTGAGGATGAATAAGAGTCATCACAAAATTGTGACAGAATTGAATAATCGCATCTATGATCTGGCTCTTTTTTTTTCAGATACTTACTTACTAAATTGTATAAATCAGTCTTAAGCATTGGTCTCTCTGTTATCTCTATCTTATAATCTCTGTATCACCTTCTCCTTGCTACAACATTTCCCCGACTTTATCAAATTAGTCATTCTATTATTAGAGATTAGGTTAATGCACAGCTTACTAAATCATTTTGGCTGTTAATTAAAATCCTGCCTATTTGAGGCTATTTACAAATTAATGTTATAAAAACTTTAACTTGGTATGATTAATTACTAATGGCTCATTTTTTCCCCTTTATTTCTGATATGGCACATAAGTAATAGTTATGTGTTTAATAAAAACTCAAAATTTCTAGATGTTTGGTACTTTTTAAAATAAAATTTATTTTTAGAGCTGTTTCTGTTCGCAGCAAAATTGTATGGAAAATACAAAGAATTCTTATACATCCCCATTCCCACACATGTATAACCTCCACCACTTATGAACATCTGTATCACAGTCAATGAACATGTGCTGACATATCATTTTCACCAAATCATTAATTTGTGGAGAAGGAAATGGCAACCCACTCCAGTTCTTGCCTGGAGAGTCCCATTGACGGCAGAGCCTGGTAGGCTGCCATCTATGGGGTCACACAGAGTCGGACACGACTGAAGCGACTTAGCAGCAGCAGGTTCACTCTTGGTATTTTCCATTCTGTGGGCTTTGACACATGGATAATAAAATGTATCCATTTTGTAATATCATACAGAATAATGTCATTGTCCTAAAATTGTTGGTACTCTGCCTGTTTATCCCTCCCTGACACTTAATGCCTTCTAACCACTGCTCTTTTTTTTTCTTGAATGTTTTCTTGAATATTTGTCTTTTCTTGAATGCCATCTGGTTCGAATCATATCGTATATAACCTTTGAGATTAGCTTCTTTCACTAAGTCATAGGCATTTAAATTTTCTCCATGTCTTTTCATTGCCTGGAAAGCTTGTTTCTTTTCAGCACTGAATAATATTTCATTGTTTTTATGTACACAGTTTATTTATTCATTCCCTTACTGAAGGATATCTTGGTTGCTTGCAAGTTTTGGCAATTATTAAAAGACCTGTTATAAACATTCACGTGCAGAACTTTGTATGGACATTTTGCATAAACAGTTTTCAGTTCATTTGGATAAGTACAAAGAGCATAGTTTTTCTGGATTATATGGTAGGAGTATGTTTAGTTTTTTAAGAAATCACATGAGTAACTTCCCAACTGGCTATACCATTTTGCATTTCTACCAATAGAATAAGAGTTCCTGTTGTTCTGTCTTGCCAGCATTTGGTGTGTGAATTTTTAGGATTTTTGCTGGTCTAATAGGTATGTTAGTGGTATCCTCATTTTATTTTAATTTGCAATTCCCTAATATATGGGGAAACAGTGTCAGACTTTATTTTTTTGGGCTCCAAAATCACTGCAGATGGTGACTGCAGCCATGAAATTAAAAGACGCTTACTCCTTGGAAGAAAAGTCATGTCCAACCTAGACAGCATTTTCAAAAGCAGAGACATTACTTTGCCGACTAAGGTCCGTCTAGTCAAGGCTATGGTTTTTCTTGTGGTCATGTATGGATGTGAGAGTTGGACTGTGAAGAAGGCTGAGCGCCAAAGAATTGATCCTTTTGAACTGTGGTGTTGGAGAAGACTCTTGAGAGTCCCTTGGACTGCAAGGAGATCCAACCAGTCCATTCTGAAGGAGATCAGCCCTGGGATTTCTTTGGAAGGAATGATGCTAAAGCTGAAACTCCAGTACTTTGGCCACCTCATGAGAAGAGTTGACTCATTGGAAAAGACTCTGATGCTGGGAGGGATTGGGGGCAGGAGGAGAAGGGGACGACCGAGGATGAGATGGCTGGATGGCATCATGGACTCGATGGACGTGAGTCTGAGTGAACTCCGGGAGATGGTGATGAACAGGGAGGCCTGGCGTGCTGCGATTCATGGGGTCGCAAAGAGTCGGACACGACTGAGCGACTGAACTGAATGTCATAGGATGTCAAATACCTTTTCAAAGATTTGCTTGCTATATCTTTTTTCATGAGGTGTCTGTTAAATCTTTGGCTCACTCTTTAATAGGATATTTGCTTTCTTATTGTTGAGATGTATATTTTCAGTAAGTCTTTTATCGTATGCGTCTTTTGCAAGCGTGTTCTCCCAGTCTTTGGCTTGCCTTCTCATTCACTTGGCATTTACTTTTGTAGAAAAGAAGTTTTTAACTTTAATGAAGTCCAGTCTATCAATTGTTTCTTTCTAGGTTTTACCCAAGGTCATCTAGGTATTCTCCTGTGTTATCTTCTAGCAGGTTTTATAGTTTTGTGTTTTACATTTAAGTCTATGATTCATTTTCAGTTAATTAACATGAAGGATGTAAGATCTTCTTGCATGTTGATGTCCACTTCTTCTAGCACCATTTGTTGAAAAGAGTATCTTTGCTTCGTTGTATTATCTTTGCCCCTTGTCAAAGATCAGTTCACTACATTTACATGGGTCTACTCTGGACTATCTATTCTGTCCCATTATGTTTAATTGGATATTCTCTTGCTGATACCACACTATCTTGATAAATGTAGCTTTGTAGTCTTGAATTTGGTTAGTGTTGTTCCTCTTTGTTCTTTGAGTTTGATATTAAGTTGGCTATTCTGGGTATTTTACCTCTCCATATTAACTTTAGTGTCAAATTGTTGATATCCATAAAATAACTTGCTGAGATTTTGACTGCAGTCTATAGGTCAGGTTGGGAAACACTGACATCTTGACAATATTGAGTCTTCCTATTCATGAACATGAAATTTCTCTATTTGTTTAGTTTTTCTTTAATTTCTTCATCAAAGTATTTTTTGTTGTTTTCCCTTAGAGATTTTGGACATTTTTTTTAATTTGTAACAATTTCATTTTGGGATTATAATATAATTGATATTGTACTCTTAATTTCAAATTCCTCTTGTCCATTACTGATACATAGGAAAGCAGTTGACATTTGTACATTACCCCTGTATCTTACAATGTTGCTGTAGTCACTTACTAGTTTCAGGTGTTTTTTTTGGTTGTTGTCAATTATTTTGGATTTTCTATGTACATGAAAAAAACATCTGTGAACAAAGACAGTTTTCTTACTTTCCAATCTTATTTGTTCCCTTCCCCCAATTTCATGTCACTGCATTAGCTTGAACTTCCAGTATTATATTGAAAAGCAACAATGAAAGGTTACATACTTATCTAGTTCCCAACCTTAGAAACTTTCAAGTTTTCTCACCATTAAGTATAATGGCAGAAAGTGAAGAGGAGCTAAAAGGCCTCTTGATGAAAGTGAAAGAGGAGAGCGAAAAAGTTGGCTTAAAGCTCAACATTCAGAAAACGAAGATCATGGCATCTGGTCCCATCACTTCATGGGAAATAGATGGGGAAACAGTGGAAAC
>SJYT01020689.1:550816-609961 GCA_006410635.1 Cephalophus harveyi | reverse complement strand
ATCCTTGGGTTGCTCCTCCTGGCTGCTGTCCCCTGGCCTCGGGCTCGGGGTGGCTCCTCAGGGTCACCGCCCCAGGCCTTGGGCACAAGGTGGCTTCTCCTGGCCGCCCCTGACCTCGGACATGGGGTGTCTCCTCCCGGCCACCGCCCCTGACCTCGGACACGGGGTAGCTCCTCTCGGCTGCCACTGACCTCGGACACAGGGTAGCTCCTCTTGGCCATTCCTGCGCCATCACAGCCTGGCACTCTAGGCCTCTGCCCCTAACCTCAGACGTGGGGTAGCTCCTCTCGGCGCGCTTAGTGCGCCGGCTCTCACAGCCGCCTGTGCTTAGTGTGCCGGCTCTCACCACAGCCTTGTCTATCTCAGTGAAACTAAGCCATGCCATATGGGGCACCCCCATATGGGACATGGGTGGGCATGGTGGAGAGGTCTGACAGAATGTGGTCCACTGGAGAAGAGAATGGCAGACCACTTCAGTATTCTTGCCTTGAGAACCCCACGAACTGTATGAAAAGGCAAAATGATAGGATACTGAAAGAGGAACTCCCCAGGTCAGTAGGTGCCCAATATGCTACTGGAGATCAGTGGAGAAACAAGTCCAGAAAGAATGAAGGGATGGAGCCAAAGCTCATTTATTAAAGTGCTTCAAATTAAGCTTCATCCACCAAGTTAAGTGCAAGTTATATCCTCTGGATCTTGCTTTCACTTGGGGAGAGATAATTACTGATAAAAAGAAATACAGCATTCATCTATTCTAAGGTGCAAATATTTTCATATGTTGATATCTCTAAAATTTGGATATGTCTTACAACTGATCTGCCTACATTTCTTTGGTAGCATCTTTTTCTCTCTTATTGGTATAAAGTGATGATACGTTTTGTAACTGATGGTATATTGGATTTTTGAAACGTTAAAAAAGGCAGTATATTTTAGAATTTTGAAGACAAAGTACCTGAGTGAAAATAGCTCTGAGGCTTCCCAGATGGCTCAGTGGTTAAGAATCCACTTTCCAAAGCAGGAATTGCAGGAGATACAGGTTCAATCCCAGGATGGGGAAAATCCCCTGGAGGAGGAAGGGGCAATCAACTCCAATATTCTTGACAGAGCACCCTGGAGGGCTACAGTTTATGGGGTCACAAAGAGTTGGACGTGACTGAGGGACTGAGTACGCTCACAAGAAAATAGCATAAGACAAGCAGAAGCTGATAATGTTTTCATACCCATTTCAACTATACTGTCCCTCTGAAGATGAGTTTATTCCCACCAACAAGTTTTGCAAATGTTTGAATGGGGCAGAAATTGACCACTATATAAAAGTAAAACGTGTGTGAAAATTTGAGGAAATATATGTATACCATAATAAAGCAGCAGAAATATTTGTTTGAATAACTAAAGATTAGTCTTACTACTCTCCAACTAATGGGAGTTGAAATAGTGACTTGCCAGTGAAGCAGAATTTTGGTAAGAAGCAGTGATCCAAAGAAACTTGTGTATACAATTAATATATATCTTTGATCAGAAGAGACCGGTAAGGGAATGTCTTTTTCAAAAAAAATTCTACTCAAATCATTTCAGTTGCATTTACTATGGACCTCTTTGGATGAGCCATCAAGTTCACATGTCAGTGACAATGGAGACAGGTGGGTAGAGGCATGCTGCTGCTGCTGCTAAGTCGCTTCAGTCGTGTCCGACTCTGTGTGACCCCACAGACAGCAGCCCATTGGGCTCCGCCATCACTGGGATTCTCCAGGCAAGAACACTGGAGTGGGTTGCCATTTCCTTCTCCAATGCATGAAAGTGAAAAGTGAAAGGGAAGTCGCTCAGTCGTATCTGACTCAGCGACCCCATGGACTGCAGCCTACCAGGCTCCTCCATCCATGGGAGTTTTCAGGCAAGAGTACTGGAGTGGGATGCCATTGCCTTCTCCGGGTAGAGGCACAGGAAACAAGAAAAACAGAGAAAAAGAAAAAAGGAAGGAAAGATAGAAGGAAAAGAAGAAACAGAAGCGATTACATGTAATCAAGATATGGAATTCCTCAAATTATACCCTTGATGTATAAATCACTGCTGATGGTGACTGCAGCCATGAAATTAGAAGACGCTTACTCCTTGGAAGAAAAGTTATGTCCAACCTAGATAGCATTTTCAAAAGCAGAGACATTACTTTGCCGACTAAGGTCCGTCTAGTCAAGGCTATGGTTTTTCCAGTGGTTATGTATGGATGTGAGAGTTGGACTGTGAAGAAGGCTGAGCGCCAAAGAATTGATGCTTTTGAACTGTGGTGTTGGAGAAGACTCTTGAGAGTCCCTTGGACTGCAAGGAGATCCAACCAGTCCATTCTGAATGAGATCAGCCCTGGGGTTTCTTTGGAAGGAATGATGCTAAAGCTGAAACTCCAGTACTTTGGCCACCTCATGCGAAGAGTTGAGTCATTGAAAAAGACTCTGATGCTGGGAGGGATTGGGGGCAGGAGGAGAAGGAGACGACAGAGGATGAGATGGCTGGATGGCATCACTGACTCGATGGATGTGAGTATGAGTGAACTCCGAGAGATGGTAATGAATAGAGAGGCCTGGCGTGCTGCGATTCATGGAGTTGCAAAGAGTCGGACATGACTGAGCGACTGAACTGAACTGAACTGATACCCTTGATGTTACCCTGAATTTAAAAAGGTATTTGCCTTAGTATTCTACACTTTTTTATAATAAAAAAATATATGTTCCATTCTCTTAGTAAAAGGTGATGCCCGTTAGAGTTTGTTTGCTATATTATCCTGAAGGATCAACAAACAACTGGAAATCCCACTTCTGATACACAAAATGTCAAAATTCCAAAATGTGATTTCATGAGTATTCCAACACCAAACTCCCTGAATAGGGCACTTTTCAAGAAAGATTTCATTCAAATTTAAACAGCTATGTCATAATTTTCAAATGAAACATATATAGTTGAACATCTTGTGAATTTAAGTCCTAGAGTACAGCATAAATGCAAATTATTATATGATAAGAACTATTTTCTGTATCTACATACCTTGATAGCATTGTGAAGAGAGAAGTTAAGATGTAGTACACATGATAATATGGAAGATTCTGAGACTGAGGCCTCTGCACTCTTCCAACCAACATCACAACAGATTCACACTGAAGTTGAATGTGAAATATGCATTTGAACTGTGAGTTCAGTTCAGTTCAGTCTCTCAATCTTGTTCGACTCTTTGCGACCCCATGAGTCGCAGCATGCCAGGCCTCCCTGCCCATCACCAACTCCCAGAGTTCACTCAGGCTCACGTCCATCAAGTTGGTGATGCCATCCAGCCATCTCTTGCTCTGTCATCCCCTTCTCCTCCTGCCCCCAATCCCTCCCAGCATCAGGGTCTTTTCAAATGAGTCAGTTCTTTGCATCAGATGGCCAAAGTGTTGGAGTTTCAGCTTCAGCATTAATCCTTCCAATGAATATTCAGGACTGATTTCCTCTAGGATGGACTGGTTGGATCTCCTTGCTGTCCCAGGGACTCTCAAGAGTTTTCTCCAACACCACACTTCAAAAGCATCAAATCTTTACTGTAGCAGACAGCTAATCAGATATCTAATTTTAGCTTAGTTCACATATTAGGGTCAATGGTCTTTAGGGATGAGAAACTATCCTTTCTTGCTTGAAGTCTTAGATCCATTAGACATGATATGATTTATTTTATTGATAAAGGAATGTGAGATGACCTTGAGGGAGACATAAAATGACTCAAGAATCTGTAGGTCATAAGGAGACTCTGGTCACACTCTTTCAGTGGCCCTGACCCTCCTCTTCCATTCTTCATCTTCTCCACCTTCCAAAATCACCAAATCTTCCTCTCATTTCCTACCAGACAAATGATCTTCCACATTTGGTTCCCTTAGAATTACATCTTCTAACCCAGACCAGAATATCAGTAAGTTTTCAAAAATGACTTTTTTTTCCTGCATGGAAGAGAAATCCTAGTGCAAACTGTTAAGATAATACTATGTTTGAAACAGACTCATAGACCCAGAGAATAAACTAGTGGTTACCCAAAGGGAGAGGGTTGGAGCTTTAGGCAAAATAGGTGAAGGAAATTAAGGACAAACTTCTAGTTATAAAATAAATAAGCCATGTGAATGTGATGCAGCATGGGGAATATAGTCATTAATATTATAATAACTTTGTATGGAGACAGGACTTACGGTGATCAACTCATGATGTCTATAAATGTCAAATCACTATTTGTATACCTGACACTGATATAATATTACATGTCAACTATACTTCAATAAAAGAAAGTGAAGAGAATACTGTGTTCTCTATTTGAGCACTCCAGAATACATTACAAATTGTAGTAATTCACATACCTTCCTTTTTCTGTTGGCTTAATCATAAAGCTTTAGAAGGTGGGGGATGAAGAGTAGATGAAGCTCAACTATGAATTATGTGACCGTCTATCATCAACTTGTGAATCAAGGTCATGACCAGAGTGTTGTTTGGTAATAGCATCCTTGATAATGACACATGGAATATATCCTTGGGTTGCTCCTCCTGGCTGCTGTCCCCTGGCCTCGGGCTCGGGGTGGCTCCTCAGGGTCACCGCCCCAGGCCTCGGGCACAAGGTGGCTTCTCCCGGCCGCCCCTGACCTCGGACGTGGGGTGTCTCCTCCCGGCCGCCGCCCCTGACCTCGGACACGGGGTAGCTCCTCTCGGCCGCCACTGACCTCGGACATAGGGTAGCTCCTCTCGGCCATTCCTGCGCCATCACAGCCTGGCACTCTAGGCCACTGCCCCTAACCTCAGACGTGGGGTAGCTCCTCTCGGCGCGCTTAGTGCGCCGGCTCTCACAGCCGCCTGTGCTTAGTGTGCCGGCTCTCACCACAGCCTTGTCTATCTCAGTGAAACTAAGCCATGCCATATGGGGCACCCCCATATGGGACATGGGTGGGCATTTTTTTCCTGCATGGAAGAGAAATCCTAGTGCAAACTGTTAAGATAATACTATGTTTGAAACAGACTCATAGACACAGAGAATAAACTAGTGGTTACCCAAAGGAAGAGGGTTGGGGCTTTAGGCAAAATAGGTGAAACTAAGCCATGCCATATGGGGCACCCCCATATGGGACATGGGTGGGCATTTTTTTCCTGCATGGAAGAGAAATCCTAGTGCAAACTGTTAAGATAATACTATGTTTGAAACAGACTCATAGACACAGAGAATAAACTAGTGGTTACCCAAAGGAAGAGGGTTGGGGCTTTAGGCAAAATAGGTGAAGGAAATTAAGGACAAACTTCTAGTTATAAAATAAATAAGCCATGCGAATGTGATGCAGCATGGGGAATATAGTCATTAATATTATAATAATTTTGTATGGTGACAGGTAGTTACTAGACTTATGGTGATCAACTCATGATGTCTATAAATGTCAAATCACTATTTGTATACCTGACACTGATATAATATAACTATACTTCAATTAAAATAAAAGAAAATGAAGAGAAAACTGTGTTCTCTATTTGAGCACTCCAGAATACATTACAAATTGTAGTAATTCACATATCTTCCTTTTTCTGTTGGCTTAATCATAAAGCTTTAGAAGGTGAGGGATAAAGAGCAGCTGAAGCTCAACTATGAATTATGTGACCATCTATCATCAACTTGTGAATCAAGGTCATGACCAGAGTGTTGTTTGGTAATAGCATCCTTGATAATGACACATGGAATATACAAATTGTAGTAATTCACATATCTTCCTTTTTCTGTTGGCTTAATCATAAAGCTTTAGAAGGTGAGGGATAAAGAGCAGCTGAAGCTCAACTATGAATTATGTGACCATCTATCATCAACTTGTGAATCAAGGTCATGACCAGAGTGTTGTTTGGTAATAGCATCCTTGATAATGACACATGGAATAGTTAGTTATCCAGCCTTTCCGAAGATCTCTCATCTTCTGTTGCCAAAGGTTCATCCTTTAAAAAAAGAAAAAAAAAACACAGTAAAGTTTAAAAAAAGAAAATAAAGTTTACAAACATTCTAATAAGGAATTAGGAAGACAAGAGAGCTAGTATTTATCCCCCTTAAAGAGCAGGTGATATGAAAATTGCTCTCTTTTTTTCAGGAAAAAAAGGTATATAGTAAGGAAGGTGCTCATGGGGGGAGAGCACGTGGTGTAAGTGACCATTGGGATGAGAGAAAGGGGAAAAGGCTCGGTGCCTATCAGGAGTGGGAGATCTGGAAAGCGGGAAAGGTTTCTAATGTACATGTGGGCTGTCTAAAACTCCTTCAATGAATCTTTAAAATTTAAGTTTTCTTCAAAGAGCCAGTAAACACTGCTGTTTCTTTATATGTTGCACCACATAAAGATTAGACCATATGGTGCCTCAGGTGTTATATGGGATGCAAATTTATATATAGGAAGGTGTTTTTATATATGTATATACATATTATTTTCAATGCCAGGTTCTTATTTATCCTTACATTTTCCACAACACCAAGCATAGTATTTTGCATACGGCAGGTACTCAGTAAATATTCACTAAAGTCACACAAATAAGTATGGTTCGCAAACTAGTGTTTACTAACCTGGAAGCACTGTGATACGCTGGAAAGAATATATGTCTGTTGACATGAAAACATCTCAGCTATACTCCTTGGCTTTTTAAACTCAATGGTTTTGGAACCTTTAGCAAGTTCTTTCTCTTTCCTAGAATCTCGTTCCTTCTCTGGATCATAAGGGCATTGACTGGGTCATCTCTCATTGCCTGTCCAACATTCTAAATCCAATGCTGAACACTTATAAGTTTCCAGGTAATTTTGTTTGGCATAGATATTATAAGCATTGTGTAGCCCCGGATTCCATCAGTTCTACTCTAGAGTTCTTCAAGTCTATATTTGGTTTCCCACGGTTTATTGTTTTAAGATAAACAGCTGAGATAATACTGTGACAGAAGGGTGATGAAAAGCACTAGTTTACAACTCATGTGGTGTGCGTGATAAGCTTCAGTCACTTTCGACTCTTTGTGAGCCTACGGACCATAACCTGGCAAGTTCCTTTGTCCACAGGATTCTCTAAGCATGAATACTGAAATGGATTGCCATGCCCTCCTCCAGGGGATCTTCCCAACCCAGGGATCAAACTCACTTCTCTTACATCTCCTGCATTGGCAGGCGAGTTCTTTACCACTAGTACCACCTAGGAAGCAGCCCCCCTTCCTGTGATGCTTAAATGACCAGAGGTGATGATGTAGCCCCAGTAACAATACTAGCTATTGTACATTCAGTGTTTATTGTGGGTCCTAGGCATTGTGCTGGTCATAAAAGAAACATTTTCCTTTTTGCTTATAATAATCCCAAGAAGTGGCTTCCCAGGTGGCTCAGTGGGTAAAGAATATGCCTGCAAAGCAAGAGATGTAGGAAACATGGGTTCAGTATCTGGGTTTTGAAGATCCCCTGGAGGAGGGCATGACAATCCACTCTAGTATTCTTGTCTGGAAAATCCCATGGACAGAGGAACCTGGTGGGCTACAGTCCCTAGGGTTGCAAAGTAGGCATGACTAAAGTGACTGAGCAGGCACACAGGCAATCCTGAGAAGCAGGCCTCATTGTTTTAGTGGCAACACTCCTTGAAACAAGTATAATAATCACAAGAAAGAGTGCTGGTGGTCATCTGGGGTTAGGGGTTATGAACAGGTTCTATTCTTCCTTAGATGGTAACCCATAGAGTCACAGAAAGATACTGTGCAACTATCCCAAATTCAAATTTGTAAATATGCTGCTATGAGTAGTTTTTGTAAGAAATTGACATCTCTAAAAAAGCAACTTTAAGAATATTTTAATAGATCTAACTTGTGCTGATGAATTTTATGAAATATATCCTTTGTCCTATTTTCATCTGGTTCTATTAGAATTAGCTCTTTCTTACAAGTAAAAAAACTAAAGATTTATTGTCCTCAGAACATGTGGAAATTACAAAATGGACTAATGGAATCCATTAATATTTTAATAGATCTAACTTGTGCTGATGAATTTTATGAAATATATCCTTTGTCCTATTTTCATCTGGTTCTATTAGAATTAGCTCTTTCTTACAAGTAAAAAAACTAAAGATTTATTGTCCTCAGAACATGTGGAAATTACAAAATGGACTAATGGAATCCATTAATATCCTTTCAACAATTAGATGAATTGTAGATCAATACAGTATATTAATAGAGTCAAACTGATTTATATAAATATCCCATCGGGACAGCCTTAGGAAGCTAGCACTAGTCTGAATTGTCTTAAAAAAGCAAGAAAGTCTTACTTACAAGACAAAGGCCTCTTTCCTATCTTGTATTTTAACAATTTTGAAGTGACAAGTAAAAATAAGCTAGTCTATATTGTTTAATGAAAACACACCACATCTTATTGAAAAACATCTAAGAGTAGCAAAGTGGACAGCATTCTTGTAATATTAATAATAAATTAGTTCTTTGTTGTGTATTCCACAGTCGAATGTATGTATTGTTTTAAAAAATGATTTTAGTAATAGTTCTTATTTTAGTTTAAATATCCTTTCTGTTTTCAGGATGCAAGAAACTCAGAATAAATTGACTGATTAAATATGATTGATATAACAGTTACCCTTCCCTGTACACATTCTCCATAAACCTCTAATTCTAACCTCAAAGATTAAAAATAGAATTCCAAAGGAAAATTACTGCAAAAGTACTTTGTGCTAAACTGGCATCAGACATAAAAATAAAATAACGTCTGTAAAGTTTAAGGGACTAATTAAGATTGTAATGTGGCCTCATTCCTAGGAAAATATTAGGACTCGTGATTCAAGAAGCCTTGTGTTTCACAAATTAAAACAAAAGCTATTGAGATAGTTCATCTATTAAAATGTTCCAGGATTGAAATTTAATGAAAATCTTTAATTAATTTATACTTGACTCTCATTTTCTCATTATCAGTGAGAATCATTAGGAAAATAGAGAACGGTATGAACTGCCCACATTCCCATAAAAAAAAGAGGTCAAAAGGTAGAGCATGGCAGTTCAGCAAGAAAAAGAAAACAAACTATAAATTATCTTCTGCAGAAGGACAGCGTGTTCAGCCAGACACAACAGGTTTTCTTTCTTTTTTTTTTTTTATTGTTCACGATACTCTGGCACCTCTGCTTATGAGCTTTGACCTGCAAAAGCATTAAAAGTTGAAATATATAGGCGTTGGATATACTCAGCTCCAAATGAGGAGTCAGGACACATCTGTTCACACGTTACTGAAAAGAGATGGGCACAACCGTAGTAGACATCAGACCCTGTACAATTTGGAGCAGGATGCAGAGTAAAGAAATCAGCTTTAATTCTGGAAGAAAGGGGGAGAAAAGCCCAAACATCCTTTTCCATTTACATTGACAGCAGACAAAAATGGAAAGCAAAAAAGAAGCCCAAGATAAGGAGAAAGCTGTTTCTTATTATTCTGACTCTTAAGAGGAAAAGAAATAATGTATATTGGGTCAACATGAGGTATTGATTGTCATATCACTGATTATGAATTTAACTACCATTAACATAGATGCTAGAAAAGCTTTCATTGACACTCAAAACAATTCAGTTGCTTAAATGCCCCTTAGATCCCTCTGCAGCTTCCAAAGACAAGGTTTACAAAATTACATAATGCATAATCAAAAGCATTAAATGAAAGATAGCTGAGTCATGATGGTCAGGAAGAAGGTAAATTTGCCCTTTCCAATTGGTCACACGATTCTAAGAACATCTCTATTCATATAACTGAACACTCAGTGACTGCTTTAATTCCTTGAAGAGGCTGGAAAGAATTGACAGCACAGATCAATGGGTACAAACACAAGCTCTTCCCAAAATGAACCCATGAAGGGGGTTGTTGTTCATCAAACTGACTTTTGATGGTTTCTCTAAAAATCGAATCATTTCCTCAAATTCTTAACAGGGAACATGTAGTTAAAAACAGAAGAAATTTGAATATTGCCAGCAAAGTGTTCTATGAAGAATTTCCACATTTAAAAATTTTTAACAGTAACACAAAATGAAATAGAAAAAAAGGAAAATGTTGAGAAGAAGCACAGAGTGTTCAGAAGAAATAACACTAACTTAAGGAATCTTAGGGGCTTCCCAGGCAGCACGAGTAGCAGAGAGCCGGCCTGCCAATGCTGGAGATGTAAGAGATGCAGATTCAGTCCCTGGGTTGGGAAGATCCTGGGGAGGAGGGCATGACAGTCCACTCCAGTATTCTTGCCTGGGGCATTCTATGGACAGAGGTCTGGTGAGCTATGGTTCATGGAGTCGCAAAAAGCTGGACATGAGTGAAGCGACTTAACATGCATGCAAGGCAGCTAAGGCCCCTGATACCCAAGGTTTGTTTAAGAAGGACATTTCTGCCTCCTCAGTTCTTATAGAACTGAAGGTGTTTCCTCGAACAGAAAAATGGAGAACTCCAATTTTTTGGAGGAGGACTTCCCTCAGGTTCTGCATACATTATTTTAGCATGCTGACTCAGTGTTTAAATCATATTTTTTTTAATCAAATCTCTTTTAAACATGAATAAAATAATACCTAATATGTGTAACAAGTATAATGTCAAAGGCAACATGCCAAGGGTTTTGAATTATTATCAAAATTATTATCTATTTTTCTCACCACGAGAGTCCTTAGAAGAAGGTACAGTGATTGTCCTGCATTATAAAGATGTGGTAAAATATCCCCCAGGAACAGATTTATGAAATAGTCAATCAGAAATGTATTTTCAACTTTAAACAAGTCTCTGGGCCCCAGTTCTGGTCATATTTCTTCCTGGGACTGTGCTATGAATACAGTAGCTACTACGCCACGTGTGGCTCTTTAAGTTATCAAAAATTAAACTTAAAACTTATTTCCTTAATCACAGTAGTCACATTTCAAGCATCCAATAGCTACTGTAATTTATAGTGCAGATAGAACACTTCCAACATCATAGAAAATTCTTTAGACATCACCGCCTTAGGACATGGGTTTTCCTTTGATGGTGCTGTCAACTTTCTTTTCCATTCCCTACAATATCCTAAACCAGCATTAATCCACAGAAAATACTTTGATAGGCTGTGATGAATCTTTCCTTCCACCTCCCAGGAAAGGCATACCATGCTCTTATCTGGAGAAAATTGTTTGTATCCCACCTCTCAAAACAAAACTGTTTTCATTTCTAAAAAAATGATTAGGAATGAAAGCTTAAAATTATTATCAAATAGAAATGTGATGAGTACTCTCTGGGAGTCAATGTGGGCTTTTCACCAAACCATCTGTATGATCTTTGACGGCTGAGAAAGTAAAGCAAGTAAGATTATTATGAAGTATATTTTATGGTGATGATGTTATTTTGGCTTCACATAAAATAATGATGAAATTTCACTACAGAATGCAGTTATGTGCATTTCTGCCTAAAATGATAGAGTAGGACGTTCTGAGTCTAAGAACACACATCAGAGAATAATCAGAATGATTCAGTGCTAAATCATGACAAAGAAATATCTAGTCTTGGCCTGAATCCTATAGACAAGAAGAAGATGTTAAGGAGTATCACAAAGGTAAATGAGATCCAGAAGGGAGCAGAACAGGTTATTGCCAATAATTTTCCAGTAACAGCAGTTCAATATAATGTTAGTAGTATAAATTGCTAATCATTAAATTTGGAAAAGTGTTAGGCAGTATATTCAAAATCAAAGTTCAAACATAATTAAGAAATCAGTTGAGGTAGGGCTTCAATTGTGCTTTTTGAAGGTAGAGAAAACAAGCACCCAAAAATACTGACAGAACTAAGATAATGATTTCAACTGATCTAGGAAAATATGTGAAGAATGAAATGAAGACTCAGTGTTGTTGGCTAACATACTGGCTTACTTGTAGTTTTCATTCCCAAAGTGAAGATATTGTACTATCTTATGAAATAATACGTTACATTGAGTTCTTACTTTGAATAGTGGCACAACTTTGTCATGCACATACAAAAAATCTTAGACTCTTAAAATGTTCTTATTGAAAGAAGCTTTGGGACGTTCTCTAGCTTAACCTCTAAATTTTATTGATCAGGATCCTAAGACCCAGAAAGGGTCAGTAATTCAACTATGGTTACTTAGTTCATTGGCAACAGAATCGGGGCTAAAACTATGGCACCGGGTGAATAATTGCAGCTTGTGTAGTAGCCAGCAGCAACAACATTTCCATATGTGTCTGAGGACCCAAGTAGTTTGGATGTGGTAGATGATCTCTAGGGTTCTTTCAATGCTAGTATTTTGAGAAGTCTTTTTTCAATCAAAAATAAACTTTAAAATTTTTATTTTAGAATAAATTTTTTAATAAAACAGAAAATAACAAAATGTTTAAAGTCACCATCCAAGGAAAACTAGCATGCCCATCTCAGATCTTACTTTAGAAGGCACAGATATTACATATTGGAAATGCTCTGTGTAGCACACCCAGCAACCATCTCCTTAAAGATAGTAGCCATGTCGCTTTTATTTTTGTATCCTAGACCTGGAACAGTGCCTAGAACATGAAAAACATCAGTTAAATTGAATTGATCTCAATTATAAAGATGAGGAAACTCAGGCTCATTCTGGCTGGAAACTTGTCTTCTGTCAATGTAACTCATACGTTCGCAACTGAGATAATGTTTCCCCCAGAGTGAAAATTGGTTCTTAA
Source organism: Cephalophus harveyi (assembly GCA_006410635.1). Taxonomy (NCBI): domain Eukaryota; kingdom Metazoa; phylum Chordata; class Mammalia; order Artiodactyla; family Bovidae; genus Cephalophus; species Cephalophus harveyi. The sequence goes on along the minus strand of SJYT01020689.1, from coordinate 597,268 downwards.
GGGGCAAAAAAATCTAAGTCTTATCATGTATAAAATACAGATATACAGAGAGTACATTAAAAGATATACAGTATAGCTGGGTATTAAGATTTCATAAGGGAGTGAAAGCTGAAAAGGTTTCTATGAGGGCAAAAGAAAATTTAAGATTGAGAAACACTGGTCTAAGCCTATAGAAATTTCATGAAAACAATACACATCACAAAATCAGAGGAAACATACCAATATTTTAGACTGATTCTTTTTTAATTTTTATTTTTATTGTTTTTAACACCAAAAACATTTTGCATTGGGGTATAGCCAATTAACAAAGTTGTGGTAGTTTCAGGTGACAGCAAAGGGACTCAGCCATGCATACATATGTACCCATTCTCCTCCAAACTCCACTTCCATTAAGGCTGGCACATAACATTGAGCAGAGTTCCATGTGCTATACAATAGATGTTTGTCAGTTATCAGTTTTACATATAGCAGTGTGTACGTGACCTTCTCCAAGTTCCTATCACTTCCTCCAGCAACCATAAGTTCATTTTCTAAGTCTGTTAATCTCTTTCTGTTTTGTGAGTAAGTTCACTTCTATCTGGCTTCAGTCCCTGGGTTGAGAAGTTCCCCTGGAGAATGGAATGGTTACCCACTCCAGTATTCTGGCCTGGAGGATACAGTCCATGGAGTCACAAAGAGTCAGATATGAGTGACTTTTATTTTCACTTGTATCATTTCTTTTTAGATTCCGCATGTAAGGATGTCATATGATATTTCTGCTTCTCTGTCTGACTTACTTCATTCAGTACAACACTCTCTAGGTTCATCCATGTGCTGCAAAGGGCCTTATTTCATTCTTTTTAATGGCTGAGTATTATTCCATTGTATGGATGTACCACATCTTCTTTATCCATTCCTCCGTCGATGGATATTTTGGTTTCTTCCATGTTTGGTGATTGTAAACAGTGCCACAGTGACATTGGGGTGCATTTATCTTTACAGACCATGTATCTCTCTGGATATATGCCCCAGAGAGGGATTGTAATTCCAAATAGTGGCTCTGTTTTTGGTTTTTTTAAGGAATCACCATACTCTTCTCCATAATGACTGTACCAACTTACATACCCTCCAACAGTACAGGAAGGTTCCCTTCTCTCCATACCCTCTCCATCCTTTGTTGTTTGTGGATTTTTTTATTCTGGCCATTCTGACCAGTGTGAGATGATATCTCACAGTAGATTTGATTTACATTTCTGTAATAACTAGCAATGTTGAACATCTTTTCATGTGCCTATATTGGCCACTTTGAAGAAATGTTTAATCAGGTCTTCTGCCCCTTTTTTGAGCTGGTTGTTTGTTTTGATGTATTAAGAATCATAAGCTGTTTGTAAATTTTGGAGACTAATCCCTTATTGGTCATATCATTTGCACACATTTTCACCCAATCTGTGGCTTAACTTTTTGTTTTGTTTATTATTTCCTTTGCTATGCAAAAGCTTTTGAGTTTAAGCAGGCCACATTTATTTACTTTTGCTTTTATTTTCATCATTCTGGAAGATGAATCAAAAAAGATGTTGCTGCGATTTATGTCAGAGAGTGTTGTGCCTATGTTTTCCTCTAGGAGTTTTATAGTGTCTGGTCTCACATATAGACCTTTAATCTGTTTTGAGCTTGCTTTTGTGTGGAGCTAAGGAATGATCTAATTTCATTTTATCACATGTGGATGTCCAGTTTTCCCAGCACCATTTGTTGAAGAGACTGTCTTTCCAACATTGTGTAGTCTTGCCTCCTTTGTCATAGATTAATTGACTACAGGTGCATGGGCTTATTTCTGGGTTTTCTATCCTTTTCCATTGATCTGTATTTCTATTTTTGGCTCAGTACCATATTGTTTTGGTGAGTGTAGCTTTGTAGTATAGTCTGAAGTCAGGGAGCCAATTCCTCCAGCTTCATTTTTTCTTTTTCAAGATTTCTTTGGTTATTTGGGGTTGTCTGTGTCTCCATACAAATTTTGAGATTTTTTTTGTTCTAGTTCTATGAGAAACACCATTGGTAATTCAGGATACCATTGAATCTGTAGATTGCCTTGGTAGTATAGTCCTTTTGACAATATTGATTCTTCCAAACAACAAGCACGATATATCTTTCAATGTGTTTATTTTTTCTTCAGTTTCTTTCATCAGCTTTGAATAGTTTTCAGAGTGCAATCTTTTGTCTCCTTAGGTATGTTTATTCCTAGGTACTATATCCTTTTTCATGCAATGGTAAATGGAATTGTTTCTTAAATTTCTCTTTATGATCTTTCATTGTTAGTGTATAGAAATGCAACAGATTTCTGTGTATTAATTTTGTAACCTGTAACTTTACCAAATTCATTGATTAGCTCTGTTAGTTTTTTGGCAGCATCTTCAGGATCTTCTATGTATAGTATCATGTAATCTGCAAACAGTGAGAGTTTAGCTTCTTTTCCAATTTGGTTTCCCTTTACTTCTTTTGCTTCTCTGATTGCTGAAGCTAGGACTTCCAAACCTATGTTATATAAAACATGGTAAGAGTGGACATTCTTCTCTTGTTCCTGATCTTAAAGGGAATGTTTTCAATGTTTCACCACTGAGTATGATGCTAGCTATTGGCTTATCATATATGGGCTTTGTTATGTTAAGGTATGTACCCTCTGTGCCCACTTTCTGGTGAGTTTTTATGATAAATGGATGCTAAATTATGTCAAAAGCTTTTTCTGCATCTATTGAGATGATCATATGGTTTTTATTCTTCAGTTTTTGATATGGTGTATCCCATTGATTGATTTGAAAATGTTGACAAGTCCTTGTATCACTGGGATGAATCCCACTTGCTCATGGTGTCTGATCTTTTTAATGTATTGTTGGATATGGATTGCTAGTATTTTGTTGAAGATTTTTGAATCTCTGTTCATCAGTGATGCTGACCTGTAATTTTCTGTTTTTTTTTTTTTTGTAATATCTTAATCTGGTTTTGGCATTAGGGTGATGGTGGCCTCATAAAATGAGTTGGGATGTTTTCCTTCCTCTGTGAATTTTTGGAACATTTTCAAAGGATAGGCATTAACTCTGCTCTAAATATTTGATGAAATTCACCTGTGAAGCCATCAGGTCCTCCTGGACTTCTGGTTTTGGGGAGGTTTTTAGTCATGGTTTCAATTTCATTACTTGTGATTGGTCTGTTCATATTCTCTATTTCTTCCAGGTTCAGCCTGGGGAGACTGTAACTTTCTAAGAATTTGTCCATTTCTTCCACATTGTCCATTTTATTGGCATATAGTTGTTCATAGTAGTCTCCTGTGAGCCTTGGTATTTCTGTGGAATCAGTTGTAACTTCATTTTTATTTCTAATTTTACTGATTTCAGTCTTCTTCCTTTTTTTCTTGATGAGTCTGGCTAAAGATATATTGATGTTGTTTATCTTTTCAAGGAACCAGCTTTTAGTTTCATTTATCTATATAATTGTTTTCTTTGTCTCTATTTCATTTGTTTCTGCTCTAGTCTTCATGATTTCCTTCCTTCTACTAACTTTAGATTTGTTTGTTTGTTTTTCTTTCTCTGCTTATTAAGGTACAAGGTTAGGTTGTTTATTTGAGATTTTTCTTTTTCTTGAGGTAAGATTGTATTGCTCTAAACTTCTCTCTTAGAACTGCTCTTGCTGCATCCCATAAGTTTTGGACCATTGTGCTTTCATTTTCATTTGTCTGTAGGTAATTTTTTTAATTTCTTTTTTTATTACTTTAGTGATCCAGTGGCTGCTTAGTACCATTTTGTTTAGCCACCACATGTTTGTGTTTCTTAGAGTTTTTCCCTTGTGGTTTATTTTTAATCTCATAGCATGTGATCAGAAAAGATGCTTGATATTATGTCAATTTTCTTAAATTTTCCAAGGCTTACCTTGTGGCCCAGCATGTGGTCAATCCTGGAGAATGTTCCATGTGCACTTGAGAAAAATGTATAATCTGCTGCTGTTGGATAGGATGTGCTATAAATTTATCCTATTTGGCCCTCACAAATGCTTAAAATGTTACACATTCTGTTTCATGACAGTTATTAAAATGGCTTTATTTTGTTCTTATTATTCAGTCATTCATTTAAGAGATTCACTTTCTTTTATTTTTTGTTATATATATATTTTTATATTGGGGGGAGGGAGTAGAAAAGAAAGTAGCCCCTATACTGGGCCCTATTCAGTGGCAGCTTCTTGTTCCATAGGGTTAAGAAAGACTTTGAGGAAATAAAAGTTGTTTGGAAAAATCCAGGTGTAGTTGCTGTGATGGGTAGAAGGGATGCAGTGAAGTGAAGTGTGAAGGCCCCTCACACCCTCCATCTTGCCTCAGACTATGTCCTGGAACCCTGGGGCAGAAAAAGCGCCACTCTCATTCCTGCTTCTTGGGATTGTTGACAGCCACATAGTGATAGAGAACGACAAGCAGGAAGAGCGACGCGCCCAGCATGTCGGCGAAGACGGCGAGCTGCACGTCCGTGATCGTGCTGATCAGCTGGGCTCGGCTCCGACGCGGTCTGGGGACTAGCTTGAGGTAGTCTGAGATTCACTTTCATATTCTATTTAAAGCCATCATCTCTCTGGGCATTCATTACTAATTCCTTGGGAAACTCCCTCTCTTCCTCCAAGGGACCCCAGTGCTCCCTTTGATCTCCCAGCATCACTGGTCCTCTGTCTTCATCTGACCTATGAGTTCCTCCTTCCCATTTAGTGTATGTGGTCCTACAGAACCCCCTTTTCCCACTGAGAAATCTCCATGTCTCTCTCCAATACTGTTACCCCTACATTAGAAGGAAAATTAAGATAGCCAAGCTGGCAGCTAGACAGAAAGCATGTGGGGTGCCATATTACAGCTCCCCCAAATCTCGAGGCACCTCTCAGTTGACTTCAATGAGGGGAAATACTACTGTCCTCTCTTCTACAAGGAAATGAAATGAAGGATTGGCTTTTCCTTACCAGCACTGTACTCCCACAACATACAACTGACTCTTTCAGCTCCTCCCTGTCACCCACTTCCATCCAGAAGTGGACTTGCTTCTCCTAACTGCTGGATGAGAGCTGGCAGTCCTCTACAAACACTGCTGCTCTCAACATTGAATATGCAACACTTATTTGATTCTCAATGCTTGATTTATTCTGAGCTGTGAGCCTCCTTTTCTAAGTCAAGTCCTAGGCCTCTAACATGAAACTCTTAGGCCCACTGCCATTTGCCTTGGGGACTAAGCATTTGATATACATTATCTCATTTATTTCTCATAACCAACCAGTAAAATATTATTCTCTTCTTTTTAGAAATGACGAAAGTGATTCCTCAAAGTTAAACAACTTTTCTAAGGCACATATATTTCTAACAAATAAGTGGTTCAACTGCTAATGGACTCTAGACAGGTAAACTCTAAAGTCCAACTCTTAACCAATAATTTTTTAAGTGAAAGTTAATTAAAATTAACTTGATTAGAAGCCTGCTTGAGAGATATCCAGGACCTAGTACACGGCTAGTAAGAAAACCTATGTCTAAAGCTGGGGCTCAAGAAAATATTTAATAATTTATAACACCAATTTTACTTTTTTTTCTGGGGACATCAGATGTTATTTTTTCAACCTGAACTGAGAGACGTGTTTCATATACAAAGCTATATAATGGAAAATAGCATGGTAGCACCCAGGCATTTGGGGGAACACTTGAAGAATTATGGACACTTTTCTTATTATTGATTTTTTTCAATAGGTATTAAGTGGAGAAACAGCAAGATGATAAAAGGTTCTTCCTGAGTAACAGGAATAATTCCAAAATAGACTAGCCCACAGTTGGGCCCACCATAGCTGAATCAGAGAACGGCATCATTTCTGGTTGATAGATGAACAATCTGTTGTAAGGCTGGCCAAGAATTCTGGACTCCCGTGCCATCTCTGATTCATCTGTGTCACCAGAGTCTGAATCACAGCTGTGTGACCTCAACTGATTGATGAAAAACAGAGAAGAGAAAAAGATTTGGAGGAGATTGGACTGAGAAGCTGATATGCTTTATTTCTTACCTACAAATCCTTGTAATATCATCTCTATGTGTACCGTTTCTAAAATTCATTATTAATCTCACAGATGTTTATATGGCAAAACTTGCAGATCTTCCTGGCTGTTCTCTATAAAATATCAGTGTCTTAGGGATATATTTTTAGCTTTCTAGTAGTCCCCAGAGATCATCTGTGAGAGACTGGTTGACTCCAGTGTTAATGCAACAATCTTCTGATGGGGGTTCTGGGAACGCCCCTGTAGCTGCCTGATCGAGTCAAGGAGACTCCAGTTTTCCTACTATACCTCTTAACAATGGCATAGGATATTGTCCAACCAAGGACGCTTTCTTACTGGTGCTGAGATTTTGTGGTGCCATAGTCTCTCCCAGGTTACCTCCACTAAAACCTATGTGAGAGTAATCAAGACTTGTTGGGCTTTTATCTAAAGTTATTAAGACAACTGATTTCTCTAAAGAAGCAATTCTGGGAACAGCATTTCTTTCTCTAAAGTGAGTAGAGAGAGTTGCAAAGTCAGAGTTCAAGGTGGGGGTGTCTACTTCAAGGGCTACAAAAGCAGTAGTGAGGGTTCTTTAAATTTTAACACAGCAGATAGCAGAGATGTTGGGATTGCCAGCTTCTTAAGCATTCCCCATGAATGACACTAAATCAAATTCTTGTTGTCAGAGTGTCACAGATAGCCTGCACAGAGTCTTCAGAGAAAATCTTCAGTAAACCCTTCTAATTTAGAAATCCATAAAGTTAAATTAGTCTCGGGGAGAATTACCGGATAAAAAAAAAAAAAAAAAGAAGAAGGAAGTAGGGTAAGGAATAAAGAAAGAAGAAGAGGTAAATCAGAATTCAGGCTTTGTTCTTTCCCATGAGCAGATAAAGTAACCAGGCTATTAAATGTCAGAGAGTTGAAACACTTGTTGAAATAAACAGGGTCTATTCAGTCAACAGGTCTGAAAACCACAAATGATATAAGGACTTCTGTACTTCACTCTATAACTTTCTTGCTACAGCTCAGTTCCCTCATCCAGGAAACAGAGCTACAGTTGTTCACTAATTCCTTAGAGATTATGATGCTCACTGCCTGTGTTTGGGACCCAGCTCTTGAGCAGGCGGTGTTTTCTCCCTATGGAGGAGCATCCTGCCTCCCATCACCCCTACAGGCTTCACTTCAAACCACTGTTGAGCTTCGCTAGCAAAAACTTATTTTAGAGTCCTATTACCAGCAGTACAATTCCATGGTATAACAAGATAAGAAGAACTGATACATTGAATTTTTTAGAAATTTTTCACTCATTCTATAGATACTCTTTGAAGGTCTCCTACACGGCCAGCACCGTCCTATGCACTTGAGAGACATCAACGCACAAAACCAAAATCTCTACTTTCAAGGACCTTACACTGCAGCTGTAAAGAACATAAACCTCACATCTTTCTGCAAGGGCTACAGTCCAGGGAACCTGCTTTGAATTATGAAATAATATTCACTTTATTTGAAACCATTGTCTAATGTCAAAAACCTTTTAAGGAAGAACAGCGAAGGAGATTGAAAATAAGAGGAACTAAGAGAGGGAAGTAAAAAGTATAAAATATAATGAAGCTTTTTGTAATCCCAGTCTATATCAAATTAAATTTTAGAAATGGAAGAAAATGTGTTGGTGTCAGGTCATAATGGGCTATTTCATTTAACTTTTTCATCCATCATGTCAATAAGAATGAATAGAGAATGTACTGCATTTTAGTTCTGTTAACTATGCCCCATTCTATTTTAAGAAACATTTGCAAACTTGTTTAGTTTGTCCTATTGTCCACTTATTAGTCCATTTATTGAGCATTCTTTATATTTAAGACATTGTATTAGGTGATTTTCAAGTAGGTTAAGTGTTAAATCTTCAGGTACTTATTATCCCCATTACATAAGTGAGAAAACAAATGCTCAGAGATTACATGACCTGTTCAAGATTACCCTGCTAGTACACGGAGAAGGCAACATTTGCATCTAATTATGTACTTCTTTGAATCTGTATGTCCTAATCTAAAAATAAAGGATAATAACACCTACTTTGTAGAGATGGCCTAGGTATTATAAATAATAGATGAAAAGTTGCTATGGTAGTGCCTGTTGCATTAAAGGCTATATAATCGCTGATAGCTATTATACCATACACCTCATATGATTTTGGGGGACAACCTGTATCCAAAAATGTAGAGACAGCTGTATCAAAACTCCATTATTTGCCCTATGGCAAATTCAATGTCGTCCCCCATATTTCTGTAATTAATTAGCAGTTGATATTTCCCGTGATTTCCTGATTCTAGTAAATTTTTGTTTACTCTGTAGCTTATATTAACAGTTGTTTCACTGTTGGAACAACATAAAATCAAATATTGGACATGTCTGTTCTTAAAATCCCCTTGGCTATTTCAACTGAATGGGCTCCAGTTTCCACACTAAAACCATGTTCACTTCTCACACAGAGCAAGATAGTTCTGTCTCCCATTGCCTTAAGTCTTCAACTTTAGCCCAAAGCAGGTTTCCAAGGCGTTTTCCTAAGGCAAACAATTTCTTCCTTAGGAAGACCCTTGGTATCAGCTGATAAAATAGATTTTCAACCAATTAGATGACTTTGACCTTCTACAATACCTTGTGGGCCCCTCATTTATACCTGATCTGACTGGATTTCTAGCCTGGGGTGATTGAATGACTGTGGACGAGTCATTCTGGTATCTATCCCCTCAGTTGTAAAGAAAGTTGGACTAGATGGTCAACAAACCCCTTCTTAGTAACTTTATTCTATTCAGAGCTTTCAGATAATTCCTTTTCTCATGAATTTCAGCACACGGGTGGGGTTTGGAGTGGAACTTGAGACTACTTTAAAACCAATTTCACCATAAAAGATACTTTATGCATAAGGAAAAATCATCAATTTTGTTTTTACTCGCTCACCAAAAATGAAATCAAAGCCACAAATCTCCTTTAGTACATTCAATCATAATATACTATATGCCCACAGTAATAATAACAGAGACAAAGGAGATAAAATATTTTGAAAATGGTGGAAAAGGGCAGAAATGTAACTGTTAAGGATAAAATGTGTTACAGGAATATTGATGAGACCAGGAAAGGTTTAGCCACTGAAATTCAGGGAGGTAACCATTTTGCTGTGCTGAGATATTTGGCAGGGCCTACAGTACCTGGTGGTAATCTATTTTTCTGGTTAAAAAAGACATATGTGCTCATTTTAAGGAAATTGGAACATTCAGAGGGATAAAAAAAATAAACAGTGATTGCTCAGTGTATCAGCCATGAATAACCATTGTTAATGTTCTGAATCATTTCTTTCTTTTGGGATTGATTGGAACTGTGGTATATGCATAATGTTATAGTCTGATGTACTGTATTTTGCTTAATGTGGGTGACAATTATATCTTTCCCATCAATCTAACATTCTTTTATGAAGTGTCAAGTCATGACTAAGGCCATATTAACCAGAATCAAGGTGGGTTGACTTGTTCCTTGGAATGAGGATTATTATTTTGCTTTCAGATGAAATAGTAAAATTGAGCATTTGCTTTCAGTAACTCTGAGAAAGACTGAAAACCATCTTAGTATCTGAAGACTGTTTTCATCTCTTAGTTGCATGTCGTAAGCAATTTCTTTTACATACCTAAGTGAGCACTTCCCAGAAGGCCCTAGAAGAGCCCATTCTTGGGTGTAAGGCAAATGCATTGAAGTTTAGAAACAAAGGGGCCCTGTAGTGCCATGGAGAGCTCAGGCACTTGTGGGTCTCCTGGGCAGAAGTTCAAACCTGGCTGTCCACCCTTGCTGGCTTAGTGGCCTTACACAAGTTGTCCTCTTTGAAACTCGGTTTCTTAATATGTAATATTTTATCCTCTATCTCACTGGGGCTCCGTAAGAATTAACAAATATAACGCATGTAAATAGCTCAGACTATAATGTAAACTGCAAAAGAAATACTAGCTGGACATTATTGTTGTTGTTATTGCTTTTATTGCCACCAGTCTCATAGTTCTGGAGGCTAGCCAAGTCTAATATCAAGGTATTTACAAGATGGTTTCTTAGCCTGTGGAAGCATCACTTCCATCTTTGCTTTCATCTTCACCTGGCATTTGTGTGTATTTGTTTCAGTGTCCAAATTTCCTCCTTTAATAAGGACACTAATCATATTAGATTTGGGCCTAACCTAAGGATCTCATGATATTAATAACTATTTACACCTGCAGTTACCCCATTTCCAAATTTAGTTGCATGCTGAGATACTGATGGTTAAGACTTCAATATATGAATTTCGGGAAGACACCATTCAACCCATAGGAGTTCACATCAGTCATCCCATGCAAACCAGCCTGTCTCCAAGCTCTTGCCTCTGTTAGTGTGCACACTGCAGGCAATGAGGGGGCTCATAGGATGGACCCTTCTCACTGACTCCTGCCTTATTACACCTGTGTTTATGGTAGGATACAGCACCAAGGCTCCATAACCACCCATCTTCTCAGTTCAAGAGATGCCTTATAGACACCTAGCTTGAATTTACCTGCTTTATTATTCTAAGTAACTGAGCTTGTCAGGCATCCAAGGTGATATTCAGGAGGGAAGTATACTTGAGTCCCTAAATTGTTTAACCTCTCATATTTGTTAATGAATTTTTCCAAATCTGGTTGCCTTCCAATGATTAGCATGAAATAGATATTTTACTACCCCACTCCTTAGACCTTATCTGTCCGGAAACTAGTAAAAGGGCATGGGAAGAGATAACAATGGCAAGTGGAAGCCTAGTGATGCTTTGGTCAACTCTCTCAAAGCAAATGCAGCTCTTCACCTGTTCTGGGTTGCCTAACATGATGCATGGACTTACATGATTCACTCTGTGCCGATTCTATCATGTTTATCCATTTCTTAACTTTAAGTCTTCTTTTCAATTTATTGTCTCAGTATCTGATAGTTTGGAAAGTTGATTCCAGTATAACTTGTTGTTCTGTAAAATACTGTGGTAGATTTGAGGGTTGAGGCTTCACTGAGAAAGAGAAAGAATCACAACCCCAGACCCCATGTGCCTGCCCAGAATAAGTTCTATCTTATATAATAGCATTTCTATTATAAGATTTACACTTTTCAACTCCTGAAAGAGTAGAGAAGAGAAAACACAATAGAAGTTGATTTTTCCTCAAGTCCTGGCAGAAGTGGCTGGTGGCAGTGGGTTTTGATACATTTTGGGTCCAAGTTAGAATTAACCTTTTTTTTTCTTACTTTCTATGTAGTTGAGTAACATAGAAAATAATAATTTAAGATTAGATCTATATTGGCCCTGAATTGCTTGCTTATTACCAGAGTGTATATTTCAAACCTTCTCCTGGAGACCTCAGAAACAGATTACAAAACATAGTCTTTATTTTTCAACCAGTCTTGAATCACTGCCAAGTCCTGCAAAGGTAGCCAGGCTAGTCTGCACTGTTTTTGTGAGACATGTCAGTGATGGTTAAAAAAAAAAAAATGTGCTTTTTTTGTTGTTGTCCTTAAATTTGTCAGACCCAGTCTTCAGAGTGTGTTTTAACTTCTCAGTGGCCCAGCCTGGCTTGGGGCTCCTAACCTTGTCTTTGCTTGGACCTTATGTTCACTCCTCAGTTGAAGGACACCATCGAGAAGGAGATGGTGTTCTGTCCGGGGGCCCCTGGTCCCCTCTCAGGGGTGCACGTGCCCTCTCAGGACCACCTGTCTGGGGCAGCGGGGCCCATGTCTGTGAAGCAGAGCACCTGTGGCCAGGGGGCAGAGCTCACCTGATCTGCACTCTCCCCTTTGGGTGTAGGTCGGCTCGGGAGCTTCCCAGCACCTGCCTGGGCCCGAAGGAGAGGAGTGTGTTGAGGAGTAGAGTGGACTGTGTGCCCACAGGGTTGTTGCCATATGGTCCTGGTTTCTGAGTCTGGGTGGCAGCCATGTAGCCCACCTATCCCACTTATTCACCCCTCCCCCATCCCACCCTTGGCCACCACTGATTTTCTCTTACTTCCTTGTATTTTTTTGGACTTCCCAAGTGGCACTGGTGGTAAAGAACCTGCCTGTCAATGCAGGAGACAGAAGAGACCCAGTGTTCAGTCCCTGGATCAGGAAGATCCCCTGGAGGAGGGCACAGCAACCCACTTCAGTATTCTTGCCTGGAGAATCCCCATGGACAGAGGAACCTGGCGGGCTACAGTCCATGGGGTCTCAAAGAGTTGGACACGACTGAAGTGACCTAACACTAGTAGAAGTGATATAATCCTGACCAATTTTTACCACTTCTCCAAAGCAGTGGTTCTCAGTGGATTCCCTGATTAGCAAAATCAGTATCCCCTGGGGTCTTCAGGCCTACCCAAACAGGAACTCTGGAGGTGGGGTCCAGCCAGCTGTATTTTAGCAAGCTCCGAGGTGATGCTAATACACACTCAAATTTGAGCAGCACTGATTTGAAGCAGTAGTTCTTAACCATGGCTACATAGTACAACATCTGGTGCCCTGGTGGTGGCAGGGGAGGCAGAGGATTGTCTTTCCTAACCCATATCGGTTGGATCAGAATATCTAAGCATGGGTTCTGAGAAGGGATATTTTTAACAAGTTCCTCAGGTAATCTAACAGGCAAACAGGATTGAGGACCACTGTGCTCAATCAACAGAACCTACAGATTCTATACTGCTCAGGGGAGCTCTTCTGGAACTTGTGTTAGATGGGAATGGACCCAGTTGCCAGGGCTGTGGGCTCCCACCCTAATTCACCTGGAGCAGCTAAGGTTTATCTGTTTTCCACCCTTCACTTTAGTATAATGTTTTGTCTGAACAAAGGTTGCTGTGGCTCAAAAGTACAAACATTAATTCTCTGAAGAGTAATAAATTGTAAAAGCCAAGAGCCCCTTGTTTCCTTCTAATTCCATTTTATGGAGAAGGTGAGACAGTAAAATAAATATATGTGGAGCTTATCAGGAAAGAATAGCAGCGGGAGGCTTTTCGTGAGGTTATAGGAAATCTGAGGTTTTGGAAAGGACTGAAGTACATGGAAACATTTGTGTGGGAAGTCCAGGAATGTGATCTGCAGTTCCAGCTGCTCAATGCTTCACTAATCTGACCCTGTAAGACTCCATGCTCATTGGAACATAAATTATATCATCACAGATTAAAAACATGTTCACCTTTTGGAAAATAATTCATGGTATGAAGGTGCAAAGTAGAGACTTTTTTCCCTGATTTTGGTTAGCCAGCATCAAACCTATGAGCAAAAATTTAACATAAAGTACAGAGATACTTAAAATAATAAGACGATAGCCAAAGCATCCATTGGCTCATACAGCCCACATCGGGAATTTTTAATGGAAAATAAAATGCTGCAACTGAAATGATTTTACAATTTTAAAATATTTTAAATCCATTTATTTTAATTGAAGCAGTGTTTGTACATGAAGATGCCAAGGTAAATGAAAAGGAATAAACATAAAATGTGGCCAGAGTCATTAATCAAGGTATATAGGTATTTTAGAAGACAATTTGACTCTCTCTCCTTTCTCTCTCACTCTCTCACACACACACACACGCACAGACACACATACACACGCAGACAAAGACTTGGTAAAAGTCTTTGCCAACTTTAACAACTAGGAACTTCTAATACCCAGTAGGTCCCTGGAAAAGGAAACTTACTAAGGATAAAATCTAGTGTGTTACAGGCGGTTACCATACCGATGATGGACATGAGTTCTGAGTAAGCACAAAAACAATGAACAGTGTTTAAATCCAGAAAGATATGAAAACAAATGCCTGATGAATGTCATGAGTGTCAGCTGAACAGATGGAAAGAAGAATGAACCTGCAGGGTGGGGAGGCAGAGGTGCTGTCAAAGGTGGTGAAAACAGGAAGCTTCATTTGGTAGGATACATGGTTAGGAATATAGTAATAACAGCATTCTTTATAGGTGCCTCCTTCCTCCTCCCCTGCAACAATCACTCCATAAAACTCTCATAAAATACATTGTCCTTCCAGCTTTCTTTATGTATACCCTGCTCTAGAAACTCAACAAAAGAGCAAAATTTCTTCTGCCAGAAGGGAAAGTTAAAGCTTTTTCTTTATCAGGGAATGAGAAATCAGGAAAGATACACAAAACAGAAAAAATGCCACACTTCTTTCATCCTGAATCTTTACCATTGGAAGATCAGAAACACTGTGACTTGATTTAAGGGGACTTTTATCATGGCTTTTGAACCACTTAAGGATAAGGACTTTACCCATTCATGTTTCCAACGCCCCAAAGCAAGCATAGGGCATTGAGTTAGAAGAGAACACAACATACTTTGAATTTTCTGATTCTCAGAGTTCCTACCAGGGCTTCCAAAATTCCCCACCATCTGGTGTGCGTGTGTGTGTTTAATGAGATTTTAAATCACAGGTAAGTTATGTATATCTCATGTGTAACTTCCCACAATATTTTCAAACATTTTTAGCAGTGGAATCTGTTTGCATATTAATTCTAATGGCCAAACCACAGTTTACACAACAGATTAAAGTAGAACTCCACTAATGGGCAGGGAGGGACTTCCCTGGTGGGCCAGAGGTTAGGATGCCATACTTCCACTGCAGGGGGCACAGGTTCAATCCCCAGTCAGGAAACTAAGATTCCACATGCTGTGTTGTGAGGTGAAAAAAATGAAAAAAAAATAAATAGATAAAATAGTGCAGAGAGCTCAGACTGCTGGATCACCTTTCCTTCATCCTATAAAGTGACCTTGAATATCTTCCATGAAGCATCAAGACTTAAAGTTCTTGGAATATCACTGTTCTAATACCTTTATTCTTATGTATACATATATAATTCCTGTATATGCATATATTGTATTTATATTATATATATATGTTGTACATAATTATTGCAATATACCATGAGTACATATGGAACACATTTGTAAAATTAATACAAATGAAGGATAGTTGAGTAATAGTAGCTATTTACTATGGAAAGCAGTTAATGTATCCATGTACCTGCTACAAGACAATAGATTCATCTCTCTGTAACCTAGGCATTCCCATAGAAATTGACTTGCCCCTCAATTTCTCACCTTACTTTTCACTTAAAAAAAGTAGAACTTTCCCTTATTTTTCTTTGTTATTGAGGTACAACTTATAATAATAAAGTACACAAATCTCAACGGTACACCTCCAACCCTGTTACCTACCTATGGACACACCTGTTTATTCCCCACATAGATGACACTGGAGAACATTTCAGCACCCCAGAATGTTCCTTCCAAGTCAATATCATCTCTAGAAGGTAACAATTTTTCTAACCTCTAACATGGAAAGTCAGTTTTGCCTGTTTTTGAACCTATATAATCCAAAGCATACAGTGTGAGGTTTTTGCATTGGGTTTCTTTCACTCAGCATATGAGATTCATCCAAGTGCATGTATGTGATATTGGCGCATGGTGATGACCTTGACTTTCATTTTCATAAGAACAAAAGTTACTTGACCTTTATACCTTTTCCCTATCAAGCTTCATCTCAGCATATATTATCAGCAGCATTTAGAGGTAACAAGAACTTTTGTTGTTGTTTAGTCGCTAAGTCATGTCCAAGTCTTTTGCGAACCCGTGAACTGTATAGCCCACCAGGCTCCTTGGTCCATGAGATTTCCCAGACAAGAATACTGAGGTGGGTTGCCATTTCCTTCTCCAGGGAGTTTTTGCTTCTCCAGGGGATCTTCCCAACCCGGGGATTGAACACGCTTCTCCTACATTGCAGGTAGATATTTTTTACCTCTGAGCCACCTGTGAAGCCCAAAAAGAACTTTAAGATCTTAAAAATATCTAGCTCAGTAATGTCAAAGACAGGCCTAAGATCATGCCCTTGGTCCTTGGGAAAGCTAGGACTAGGAGAGCCTGGTCTCTTGACTCCCATCCAAAAGATTCTCGATGACCTCCTGCTCCTGTCTCTCTCTTTTATTTCCTTTCCCTCATTTATAATTCCTATTTTTTTTTTTTTTTTGAGAAGCAATGCTGCTGCTGCTACTGCTAAGTTGTTTCAGTCGTGTCCGACTCTGTGCAACCCCATAGACGGCAGCCCACCAGGCTCCCCCATCCCTGGGATTCTCCAGGCAAGAACACTGGAGTGGGTTGCCATTTCCTTCTCCAATGCATGAAAGTGAAGTGTGAAAGTGAAGTCACTCAGTCATGTCCGACTCTTTGCAATCCCATGGACTACAGCCTACCATGCTCCTCCATCCATGGGATTTTCCAGGCAAGAGTACTGGAGAAGCAATAGGCAAGGTCATCTTCCCTGTTGGTAATCTCCTGAGCAACATGGCTTAAACTCGTTCTCACTTCCCTTTTGTCCCAAACCCCTACTGGTGCCTTTCATCCTAATCCATCCTCAGGACTTGGAAATCTCTCTTTCAGTGCATCACTCTATGAAAATCCCCATCACCATGCTGATTACTGATAATTTTCCAGCTATGTTTTAAACTGGACATCCCTGGTGGCTCAGACAGTAAAGAATCCACCTGCAATGTGCGAGACTTGGGTTCAATGCCCGGGTCAGAAAGATCACCTGGAGGAGGGCATGAGAACCCACTCCAGTATTCTTGCCTGGAGAATCCCATGAACAGAGGTGCCTGGCGGCTACAATCCATGGGGTCACAAATGAGTCAGACATGACTGAGCAACTAAGCACAGCACAATACCAGGTGGCACAATGGTAAAGAATCTGCCTGTCAATTCAGGAGACGAGGAACATTTGCAACCTTTTCAGGGCTGCAAAGAGTCAAACAAACACTGAGCACATATGTGTGCTTAAACACTTGTTTTCCAGCTTATCTTTCTAGCTACCTAGTTTTGGGGAAACAGTGTCAGACTTTATTTTTGGGGGCTCCAAAATCACTGCAGATGGTGACTGCAGCCATGAAATTAAAAGATGCTTGCTCCTTGGAAGAAAAGTTATGTCCAACCTAGATAGCATTTTCAAAAGCAGAGACATTACTTTGCCGACTAAGGTCCGTCTAGTCAAGGCTATGGTTTTTCCTGTGGTCATGTATGGATGTGAGAGTTGGACTGTGAAGAAGGCTGAGCACCTCAAAGAGTTGGACATGACTGAGTGACTGAACTTAACTGAACTGAGTTTCAGATTTTTGAAACTTTTGATTCCATCTGCTGGAAATACTGTCCTATCTAACTTTCCATAACTTTCACACCTCCTGTAGCTTTATCATTTTTAATCTGGATCTATGTTCTTCTATATTTGTTCCATCTTCAGGTTGGTTCTTACTTCACATCATCTAATAGATTGAAATTATAAAATTATAAAGACATCTGACAGTATCAACAACCCATGGTGACTGACCACAAATAGTAATAAAAACAACAAACATTTACATAGTATTTACTATGTGTCAAGCACAATTTACTTTACACATATTATCTTATTTAATTGTTCCAACTACCCTCTACAATAGGTATCATGGTTAAGAGTTCTGTTTTATAGATGAGGAAACTGAAGCAAAAAGAAGTAACTCACCTAAGTTCATAAATCTGGTTAGGATTTGAATTTAGGGGGTGTGGTTCCAAAGTCAGATTTTAACTGTCTTCCAAAGATGAAGATGGTGTGGGTGGGTATAAAAATAAAAGAAGCCATCTTAGGGTGCTTTGAATAAATTTTCAGGAAAAATTTGAAGAGACTTTCAGGATGGCCAGTAATATAGCAGACATAGGAATTTAGTCTGGCAAAGCCATCTGGAAGCCAGTGATAGATGGATAAAATGAAGAAGATTTCTAGAGGCTCAGAAATAGCTGGCTTCATGTAAGAATAGAAGAAATGAAATTGAGCATTCCACCAGTGTTGCAAGGACAAATTGCTGATGTAAACATGATGACTCATCTAGAGAAAAGGATGTCTGGGGTTAGTCCAGAACGATTACTTAGACCAAGTTGGTTTTATAGATTATATAATGGCAGCCTATACATTTTAAAAAATAAAAATGCTAGCTCATTGCTTTCTATAATATATTAAATTGGATGAACTAAATGGGCAAAGTGATTGATTTGGCAGAAATTAAACTACATGTAATTTCTTTAAGAATATACACAGTATTTAATTATTTCTATATCATACATTGTGCCTAGAATAGGATTTTCACATTTTTCATATCAGAATTGCTGAGTTCATATGGGATTTACAGTGCAATTAAAATAGTGATGGATGGTTGCAACCTATTAGGACAATAATAGTCAATATTTATTAAATCTTTACTATGTGTTAGGCCTTCCTCTAAGTGCTTAACGCCATTCAGTCCTTTACAAGATTTTATTTGGAAAATGTTATTCCCATTTTAAAATAAGAAAATTGAGAGTCTTAGAAGTTATACAACAGGTTCATGGTGGAATAAGTAGTAAAGCTGGAACTCAAATCAATTTGTTTGCCTCTAGAACCAAAGGTAATATATTATCCACCATACTAGAGACAGACCAAGAGAGACTGAGACAGAACTGAACATTTGAACCTGGATGTATTATGTTGGTGCAGACATAATTGTGGGTGCGGACTGTGAATTTTAGATCATTATAACTAGGCTCAAACACATCTTTATTAATCAAAACAGGAACCATTGCAATCAGCACATTTTTGCCAACAAGAAACAAGTTTCTTTATTCCTGTACCATAAAAATTCATGCTTCAGGATTTGATGAACTGTTAGAAAGCATTTTCTGCCTCTTGCTGGTTGTGGAAGTCTTTTCCCTGCAAAACATTGTCAAGATGCTTTAATAAGTGACAGGTGGCAAGAGGTCAGGCGAATATGGTGGATGATGCAAAATTTCAAAGTCCAATTTATTAAAGTTTGGGAACATTGATTGTATGACTTGCAGTTGGGTGTTGTTGTAGAGAAGAATTGGGCCTTTTCTGTTGACCAACACCGGCTACAGGACTTGCAGGTTTTGGTGCATTGCATCAATTTGTTGAGCATATTTCTCAGATGTAATGGTTTCACCAGGATTCAGAAAGCTGTAGCGGATCAGATCAGGAGCAAACGACCAGTGACCATTACCTTGTTGTGGTGTAAGTTTGGCTTTAGGAAGTGTCCTGGAGGTTTTCTCGGTCTAAACACTGAGTGGGGTGACACCAATTGTTATATACGATTCACTTTTCATCACAGATCACAATCAGATCGAGAAATGGTTTGTTGTTGTGTAGAATAAAAACAATGATTTTTTTTTTAATTGCAGTCAGCTCCTGAGGCATCCACTTATCAAGCTTTTTCACCTTTCCAAGTTGCTTCAAATGCCGAATGACCATAGAACAGTTGATGTTGAGTACTTGGGCAGCTCCTCATATAGTTGTAAGAGAATCAGCTTCAATGATCCTCTCAGTTGGTCATTGTCAACTTCCAATGGCTAGTCACTACACTCCTCATCTTCAAGGCTCTAGTCTCCTTTGCAAAACTTCCTGAAGCACCACCACACTGTATGTTCATTAGTAGTTTCTGGGCCAAATGTGTTGTTGTTGCATTCTTGGCTGGCTTTACAACCCATTTTGAACTTGAATAAGAAAATCGCTCAAATTTGCTTTTGGTCTAACATAATTTCCCTAGTCTAAAATAAATATCAAATAAATAGCAATTAATAAGTCATTAGCAGAAAAACATAAAACCAGAAATATGCATTAAAATGATGTATAACATAACTGCATTTATTTAATAATGTATTCCAATTACAAACAGCAAAATTCAACAGTGCAAAACTGCAATTACTTCCGCACCAACTTAAAATAGAAGCAATACTAATTTGCTGCTGCTGCTGCTGGTTAAGTCACTTCAGTCGTGTCCGACTCTGTGTGACCCATAGATGGCAGCCCACCAGGCTCCCGTGTCCCTGGGATTCTCCTGGCAAGAACAATGGAGTGGGTTGCCATTTCCTTCTCCAGAATACTAATTTAATGGATGCTAATGAAATGGCTATATAGAGCTCTGAAATTTTTATTTGAGATTATCAGAGCATAATTCTACTTCCCCCACACACACCTATTGTGAGGCTCAAGATCTACATGAAAAAAATCTCTGGACAGTGATTATGCCTATGAATCCATTAGAAATGAATAGTGCCAAATATATCTTCTGCTGTTTGTGCTTTGTAAACTACTTTCTCTTATTTAATCTCATTTTATGATCACAATCTTGAAATGTAGTTCAGGGATTATTATGCAAAAGCCCAGTCACAGGAAAGGACTTAGAGGTCCTAGTTCACAGCAAGACAATGATGGAAGATCACCACAATAGAACCCAGAGCTACTGATCCTCAATCTTGACCCAGGTCTTGCTCCTTAGTTTTATTTAAATTGAATCTCTTTCCTTATCATATGCCTCCAGTATTTACTCAGCTCTGTGTCTAATCCAAAGAAGGTCTATGGAAAACATAAACTGAAAGAAAACAAGCTTTTCTGCCTGAATAGCTGAAATTTTAAAGATACAGTAAGATGGGTTTTACCACCTAATTATGACATCATTAATCAAGCTTTATTATCATTGTAAGTGCCCCAGAAATAACAATACTTTCTAAGTGCAAGCTTTCAGAGAAAAGCAAATATGAGTTGGTTTTTTTTTAAGTTGGTCTATTGCTCCCCTCTTAAAAGATCAAGCTTTCACATCAGCACACCTGAATCCAGATCCTAACCTCAACATGTATCATTAGTGGTAGGGGCAAGTTAGACTCAGATTCTACAGACCTTAGTTTCCTCACCTATAGAAATGATCTAACAATATCTGCTCTTTAGGATAGTTGTGAATATTAAATAAATCACATAAGGTATTCAAATAGTACCTAAACCAGTGTAAATAATAACTGGTATTTATTATATTACCATCATCATTATCATAGTTTTATATTTTATCTTATAGGTAAAGCATTGGTTGTAATACTTCCTGTTTTATACCATAAAGAAAGGATAAGGTTTCAATCCAACCATGCCTTGCCATTGACTATAAGAAGCATCAAATTCAGTAATTTTAACAAAGTGAAAAAAAAACTTTCATCTTAAGTACATAAAATACAGTACAGATGTGTGTGTGTGTGTGTGTGTGTTTTCAAAGATTTAAACTTCAAAGGAGATCCAACCAGTCCATTCTGAGGGAGATAAGCCCTGGGATTTCTTTGGGAGGAATGATGCTAAAGCTGAAACTTCAGTACTTTGGCCACCTCATGCGAAGAGTTGAGTCATTGGAAAAGACTCTGATGCTGGGAGGGAATGGGGGCAGGAGGAAAAGGGGACGACCGAGGATGAGATGGCTGGATAGCATCACGGACTCGATGGATGTGAGTCTGAGTGAACTCCGGGAGTTGGTGATGGACAGGGAGGCCTGGTGTGCTGCGATTCATGGGGTCGCAAAGAGTCGGACACGACTGAGCGACTGAACTGAACTGAACTGAACTGGTTCACTTAGTTTTAACTAAATTTTCCCAAAGAAAGTTTAAGAGCAGTTTTCTGTCCAACAAAGTGAAATTCTTTCAACAGTACAATCAAAATGTTCTAAGGTACAGATGTGTGCTTCTCTAGTTAGTCTATTTTTAAACTTATGAATGCTGTTTTCATAATGGGCACGTGCTGGCAGATTTTTGTAATGGGCTAATGATATATATTGCTAGTAACAAATAAATATTTCTGCTATGTCATTTGAAAAGTAAAACATATCCTTGTTTATAACCAGATAAATACACTTGCAGATGTTTTCCCATAAAATGAAGGGATATCTAGTGAATTTCAGAAACTTTATTGGAATGACAAAGTTCAAACTGCTGCCAAAGCTAACACATAAGGTTTATATATAGACAGAGGAGAACAGATTTTGCTGTGTTGTTGAGATTTTTATTTCTTGGTTCACGTTTTCCATTACTGCTTGGTCAGTAGCCATGAAGGATTCAGGGTGATTTCACTCAATAAACGCCTCTAGTCCCCTATCCTCCTCTCCTAACTTTATTCAAAACTAAGCACAAATCTGAACAAAGATTAAATATCTAGAGAACATAGCAAATCATTAGAGAGCAATATTAAACTTGTCTTGAATATTTGAAGATAATCTAATATATAAGCTATCTTTGGAACAAAGACTTTAAGGTTTAATGATATCATGACATGATTCTAGTATAACTAAATCTCTCAGAATTATACAGTTGATTCAGAATTGTACACACTTTCACTATCACAGTAATTGACAAGTTCAAATGAATGGATCCAATTCAGGATGTTCTTTTGTTGGAAGTAAAGATACATGATATAGCAGTAGTTATTTGACTAACTACTAATGGCTCACCATTCTCAAATGAAGGCCTCATTTATTATGGACATTTGCAGTGAGTTTAAAAGGAAAAGAGCTTTCAGAACAACAACTTACAGTAAATGATAAAAATTGAAACATGAAATGTTTTCTAAACATTTTTGAGTTTTTTAATTTGTTTTATTTTAAAGTGTGTTTTAAAATGCTCTTCTTTGGGAATAGAATACAGAGATGGCCAGGATTGTGATTCCTGTTGTAATTCCAGATTTGAAAGGAAGACAATCTTTGAAGGTGCACTTAAAGAAGTGACTGTAAATCACTGAATCTAAAATGACTTTGATTATAAAATGGAACCTCAAACATAGGTGCCACTAAGAATAAAAATATACTGGCAATCAAATTATGATGCACCATCAATTATTGCATGTCAGTTTCTGAGAAGTTAAAATATGAAAATATGAATAGCTTAGATTGATAAAATACGGTAGTTTCCGTGATAAAATGTAGCCACATCACCTCAGAAGCATTCAAAGAAAACCACATATAGAGATAGTCAGGGAACTTGATTACTTCAGGGGGCATAGAGGAGCTCCCACATAACTAGGGATGCTTTGGAATTACCCTATGAAATAGATCCTTGATTCTGTACCCTAGAAGTTCAAGAGATCTTCACTACTCACTCTCTTCTACCTGCCAGTGCAAATTCCAGAGCAAAAAAATATTCACAGCTTACAAGACTGGCTGCTTGAATGTCCCCTGCCACTTTTGCACAAAGAAGGTTCAAAGAATTCTAATTCTCATGCAAATAAAATTACTTATAAAGGTATTGTAAAGGGAGGTCTAAAGAATGATAAATCACTGATCTCTTAGAAGAACCATGACCTATATAGGCTTTCATATTCTGGAACCATATGAGAGTTTTGTTGTTTCAAGGCAAGTGAATGTTTCAAATCTCCCCTTTTCCCCACCAGCCACATTTTAATTCATTAAGCCACATTGGGACAAGTATAATGTACTATGGGAGGATAGGGAGATGGAGAACAAATACTGAAAACCATATTCCAAAGGATTGTGCTGTGTGCTTAGTCACCTCAGTCATATCCTACTCTTTGTGACCCCATGGACTGTAGCTCACCAGCCTTCTCTGTCCATGGAATTCTTCAGGCAAGAATACTGGAGTGGGTTGCCATGCCCTCCCCCAGGGTATGTTCCCAATCCAGGGCTCCAATCCACTTCTCTTGCACTGGCAGGTGGGTTCCTTACCAGTTGTGCCACCTGGAAAACTCAAATCAAGACAGTTCATCCAAATAGTTGAGTATTCGAGGGCTAGCTTAACAACAGTAAAAGAGCCACACACACACACACACACACACACACACACACACACACACGCAAAACAGGTCATGGAAACAAGAGTGTTAACAACTAGTGGTAAAGGAAGCAAATGAAGTTTATTTGAAAGTATTGTAGATGTAATACAAGAATCTGAGAACCTTTTTCCATACATCTAGCATATTTGGAGATGGGTAAGCCCTATTCTCTTTCCAGGTGGAACAGTGGCAAAGAATCCCCCTGCCAATGTAGGAGATGCAAGAGATGCAGGTTGAGAAGATCACCTGGAGCAGGAAACACCAACCCACTCCAATATTCTTGCCTGGATATTTTCATGGACAGAGGAGCCTGGCAGCCTAAAGTCCCTGGGATAGCAAAGAGTTCAGACAGGACTAAGCATGCATGCAGTACAAGCCCTATTCTACAGGGTGAGAAGCAAGGCAATCAGCAGCAGTATTCTTAACTAGCTCCTTTTCACTTCCCAGTAATAAATGAGATTTCTGAAGGGAAGGAAATTTTAGCACATCATCTCTCCAGGATATACTTTTTAGAAAAAAAATTCTAAATTTTGTAGACATTATAGAAGTGCTGTTCATATCCAGACATCTTCATATTTGAATACTTCAGTGAAGGAGAAAAAGACTAAATCAACTTACATTTACATAGCCCACCAAATTTCCATAAACCTATGTGAGCAGAAAGGTAAAAAGTTGCCCCCAAACTGAGCAGATTCTTTACTTTTTCTTTTTCTTTCCTATATTTTTTTCTCCTTTCTTAAAAAAAAAAAAAGGAAACAGCACCAAGAAAAAATGTGCAGAAACTGTGTAACTATTTGATGTGTGCAAACAGCAAATCATAATGAAACCTAACTTCCACTGTGCCAAACCACACAGAACCCCAAAATAACTTCAGCTGAACTGTGAGGCGAAGGGTTTAGATTGCTTTTAAGTTTAATGTTCAAGGAGTGTGAAAAGAAGGTAATAACATTGTGTGATATATAATAGCTTTTTCAAGTTACTTTTAAACTCTTTTTTAAACTATATGTACACTTTTATATGCATGATTCTATCATTTTTGATAGATTTCAGTGACTTAGCTGAGCTGTGGAACCTGAGGATTTCGCATATATTTGGAGTCCATGTCCTTTAGCTCACTGGGTGCCTCGCAGAGCGAAAGAGCTGTATGCCTAACCAGCATTTCTATTGTTCTTTGTGTACCGCACGGTGGCCCTGAGAACCCGAGGATAGAAGAGGCCTCCCAAACACTGCTGGGCCTTCCCGCCATGAGGAAGGAACACTCTCTCCTACATAACAACAGAAGGCAAATTTCTGCTCACTGACCTGTTTTTTGTTAATAAAATTGGTGCTATGCTCCCAAGTAAAGAATTAGCTCTGATATGACATAAAAATTCCTCTTAAGATTGGGGCAACATTCAAAAAAATGATGTGATTAAAAGGACAAGAGTTCTTTCAATTCATGAAAAATATCCTCCTAAAATGATATTTGTATGACCCAAAATGAAATTAATAATTCTAAGAAACAGAGCCCTCCTAGGGCTTGTTCCAAGTCTTCTAAATATAGAAGATATTACTTTAAATACAATTTGAGCACCCTGCTTTCCCTGAAGGCAGCCATTGTCTCCCATCCCTTTAAATGCAGTGGGTCTTCTCTGTGAGTTTCCTTAACTTTGACAGGAAACATCCTGTTGTAGTTCACTTAGTTTAAAATCTGCTGAGTACCTATTATGCTTTTTTGTATCTTGATTTTATTTAATCTTCACAACCCTGAGATACATCTATTAATATCTCCATGTTTAACAATAAGGAAACAAAATATCACAAAGGTTAAATAAAATGTTTAGAGACAAATTATATTTATTTATTTCTATGTTTTGTTGTTCTTGCTATCACGACCTTTTGGTTTTTAATTGAAGTATAGTTAATTTATAATGTTTCCGGTATATAGCGAGTGATTCACTTCATAGATATGTACATTCTTTTTCATTTTTTTCTTATACGTTATTACAAAATATTGAGTATAGTTCTCTTTGCTGTACTCTAGTCCTTGGTTACCTATTTTATGCATGGTAGTTTGTATCTGCTAATCCCAAACTCACTTATCCCTTCTCCCTTTCCCCTTCAGTAATCATAAGTTTGTCTTCTATGTCTGTGGGTCTATTTCTGTTTTGTATATAAGTTCATTTGTATCATTTTTAAGTTAAAGGATTACCATTTGGACTCAGTTTTGTCTAATTCCATAATCTATCAAATCTATTTAGTTTCATAAAATCCTGCTCCTAACAATGCATGATTCAGTGGAATTTTGCTAAGAACCATGGAGCACAACTAACCTTGAGCAGTGGTAAATAAATTCAACATATAAATATAGGAATAAAAAAATGAGAGACAGAGAGAGAGAAAATAGTACAAACAGTTCAACTAGAGACAAATTAGCCACCAGTCCTGAGAGTTAGCCTCTAGGCTGTACACTTCACAAAGAAGAAAATAGAGCCTAAAGTATTGAAGATACATCCTTCTCTGGGATAATGGAGGTTTCTATAGCAAAAGACTGCATGTAGATGAATCTTTAGCAGAGCTTTGATTGGGCAATGGTGAGTTCTGTGGTACTTCTCAACTTTTTGTGCATAGCAATCACATGGGATCTTGTTCACCTATAGATTCTGGCTCTGGGAGTCTGAAACAGACCCAGGATTCTGCATTCTAACAAGCTCCCAAGTGATGCTGATGCTGCTGTGATCCAAGGACTGCACATTGAGTAGCAAGGGTCTAGAGGAAATTGTTAACCAGGGCTTCAGAGAGAATAGTACTACAAACCAAACTCCACCACTTAATCAGCATATGAATTAAGGTAAATGTCTTTACCTCTAAACTGTTTCTTTGTCTGTAAAGTGGAAATTATGATAATATTAATTAGCATTCTGTTATAAATGCATAATATTAATTAACTCTTTTAATATTTACAACACTTTAATTTTACTATTCATGATGATGAAAATGTTATCATAGAAAGCTCAAATAACATGCACCCAAGCCATGTGACTAGTAAGTGGCCAAGAGTAAATTCAGACCCTAGTCAGCTTAGCTCAGGAGTCCACTATTTGCAACCACACCTTAGTGGAACACATATGGAAGTCCTGCCAGCAAGCATGTAAAGTACCACATTCAGTGCCCAGTAAATCTGAGTTCTACTTCCTTTCTCCTACAACAAGTTTGGTTGTCCTTAAGCAGAATCTACTTACAACATAAAATTTAGAAAATGATACCACTTTGTAGGATGCATTTTTCACATGGATCTCTCTGGTGGACTTTTCTTTAGCTATAGAGAATCTGCAATGTTTAGAGATTTGCATGAATTGCTACTGTTGACAGAAGGCGCTGTTTTGATCTCTCTTGCATCATTACTGGATCCATATGTTTCCCTTCTTTCTAGAAGTTCCAAAAAATTCTGCAATACATAGAAAATAGCATTTGCTACAGTTATGACTTTATATGTTGCCCTTAGAAAAATAAAGATCTAGCTGTATTAAATACAAAACAGCGGTAGCTTATTGAACAAAGATTTATCAAAGTCTTGTTTTATAGAAAGCTTTCCTGATTTTTTAAAATTCTTCATTAAGGTTTTTATAAATTAAAAACTACCTCTTTTTAAAAATGTAACTGTTATGTTAAAACTAGAAACAATAGAAAAAGTACTTTGCATCCACTGCATTGCATATAAACTTATCTACCATAAACAGACTTACATAGGAAATATGACTGAGTGAAAATGATATTATATACCATAATGGCAGAATAGTTTGCTTCTAGAAGGAGCTTCAAATATTTCATATTCAAACTTTATTATTAATATATTCTAAAGTATAAAAGTTGTTTATCTTCTTGATGTCACTGCTAAAGAATGATGAGGCACTTTTTGTGGTGGGAACTTTCTGGAAACAGAGCTTATATTTCTGGAAATATTTCTCTCTTATGATAGAATTGTTTCTCTTTTTCTTTTCTACAACAGGGCTGCTTCTTGCCACATCTGTCATTTGATAAAGCACACTGTGGCAATTCCCAATTTTTACAGTAAATGTGTCCTGGGTAAATGCTTATGTGGAGAAACAAATGATGATAATCAACTAATTGTCTTTAGGGGAAAATATGAAAAATAATAAAGAATTTATCTTTTAAGAGTATGAGATGCAGTGATGACTAGAGATAAGTGATACCAGATTTATTACTTTATTTTTTAATTAATTAATGTATTTGGTTGTACTGGGTCCATGTGGCTGCACACAGGCTCTCTCTAGTTACAATGATGGGGATGTTACTGTTTGTTGCAGTGCACAGGCTTTTTATTGCAGTGACTTTTCTTGTTGCAGAGCACAGGCTGTGGGCACACAGGTTCCAATAGTTGTGGTACAGGCATAGTAGTTGTGATGCATGGGCTTTAATTGCTTCGAGGCTCGTGGAATTTGTTCAGTCCAGGGATTGAAACTCCAGCTCTTGTACCACCAGGAGCATCTAAGATTTTTTTTTTAAATTTAAATTCTAATGATTAATAGTACAGATGCATGGGGGCAAGGATGTACAACAGAGAACACAGAAATAAATTCAAAACCATACAGCAATTTAGAATATAAAAGAGTGGCAACTCAATCCAGTTGAGAATATCAGCAATATTCAGTAAATAGTGTTGAGACAATTTTGTAGTCACTTGAAAACATAAACTGGATACATACAGGACACTCTACACCAACTGTAAATTTATTTACTTATTTATTTTATATATATTCAAAGCTTTAATTATTCTCAAACAAGTGGTTATTGTTTTTTTTTTTTATTTTACAATATTGTATTGGTTTTGCAATACATTAACATGAATCTACCACAAATGTACATGTGTTCCCCATCCTGAACCCCCATCCTGAACCTGCCTCCCACCTCCCTCCCTGTACCATCCCTCTGGGTCATCCCAGTGCACCAGCCCCAAGCATCCTGTATCATGCATCGAACGGACTGGCAATTCATTTCACATATGATAATATACAGGTTTCAGTGCCATTCTCCTAAATCATCCCAATCTCACTCCCTCCCACAGAGTCCAGAAAACTGTTCTATACATCTGTGTCTCCAGTATTCTGGTAGGTGGGTCATAGAGGATCCTGCTGTGATTTATGTCGGAGAGTGTTTTGCCTATGTTCTCCTCTAAGAGCTTTATAGTTTCTGGTCTTACATTTAGATCTTTAACACATTTTGAGTTTATTTTTGTGTATGGTGTTAGAAAGTGATCTAGTTTCATTCTTTTACAAGTGGTTGACCAGTTTTCCCAGCACCACTTGTTAAAGAGATTGTCTTTAATCCATTGTATATTCTTGCCTCTTTTGTCAAAGATAAGTTGTCCATAGGTGCAAGGATTTATCTCTGGGCTTTCTATTTTGTTTGATTGATCTATATTTCTGTCTTTGTGCCAGTACCGTACTGTCTTGATGACTGTGGCTTTGTAGTAGAGCCTGAAGTCAGGCAGGTTGATTCCTTCAGTTCCATTCGTCTTTCTCAAGATTGCTTTGGCTATTCGAGGTTTTTTGTATTTCCATACAAATTGTGAAATTATTTGTTCTAGCTCTGTGAAAAATACTGCTGGTAGCTTAATAGGGATTACACTGAATCTATAGATTGCTTTGGGTAGTATACTCATTTTCACTATATTGATTCTTCCGATCCATGAACACGGTATATTTCTCCATCTATTAGTGTCCTCTTTGATTTCTTTCATCAGTGTTTTATAGTTTTCCATATATAGGTCTTTAGTTTCTTTAGGTAGATATATTCCTAAGTATTTTATTCTTTTCGTTGCAATGGTGAATGGAATTGTTTCCTTAATTTCTTTTTCTACTTTCTCATTNGTGAAAGTGGGCACCCTTGTCTTGTTCCTGACTTTAGGGGAAATGCTTTCAATTTTTCACCATTGAGGAAAATGTTTGCTGTGGGTTTGTCATATATAACTTTTATTATGTTGAGGTATGTTCCTTCTATGCCTGCTTTCTGGAGGGATTTTAATCATAAATGAATGTTGAATTTTGTCAAAGGTTTTCTCTGCATCTATTGAGATAATCATATGGCTTTTATGTTTCAATGTGGTGTATTACATTGATTGACTTGTGGATACTGCAGAATCCTTGGATCCCTGGGATAAAGCCCACTTGGTCATGGTGTTAGATCTTTTTAATATATTGTTGGATTCTGATTGCTAGAATTTTGTTAAGGATTTTTGCATCTATGTTCATCAGTGATATTGGCCTGTAGTTTTCTTTTTTGTGTTTGGCATCTTTGTCAGGTTTTGGTATTAGGGTGATGGTGGCCTCATAGAATGAGTTTGGAAGTTTACCTTCCTCTGCAATTTTCTGGAAGAGTTTGAGTAGGAAAGGTGTTAGCTGTTCTCTACATTTTTGGTAGAATTCAGCTGTGAATCCATCTGGACCTGGGCTTTTGTTTGTTCAAAGATTTCTGATTACAGTTTCAATTTCCGTGCTTGTGATGGGTCTGTTAAGATTTTCTATTTCTTCCTGGTTCAGTTTTGGAAAGTTGTACTTTTCTAAAAATTTGTCCGTGTCTTCCAAGTTGTCCATTTTATTGGCATATAATTGCTGATAGCAGTCTCTTATGATCTTTTGTATTTCTGTGTTGTCTGTTGTGATCTCTGCATTTTCATTTCTAATTTTTTTGATTTTTCTCCCTTTGTTTCTTGATGAGTCTGGCTAATGGTTTGTCAATTTTATTTATCCTCTCAAAGAACCAGCTTTTGGCTTTGTTGGTTTTTGCTATGGTCTCTTTTGTTTCTTTTGCATTTATTTCTGCCCTAATTTTTAAGATTTCTTTCCCTCTACTAACCCTGGGGTTCTCTATTTCTTCCTTTTCTAGTTGCTTTAGGTGTAGAGTTAGGTTATTTATTTGACTTTTTTCTTGTTTCTTGAGCTATGCCTGTATTGCTATGAACCTTCCCCTTAGCACTGCTTTTACAGTGTCCCACAGGTTTGGGGTTCTTGTGTTTTCATTTTCATTCGTTTCGATGCATTTTTTTATTTCTTCTGTGATTTGTTGGTTATTCAGAAGTGTGTTGTTCAGCCTCCACGTGTTGGAATTTTTAATAGTTTTTCTCCTGTAATTGAGATCTAATCTTACTGCGTTGTGGTCAGAAAAGATGCTTGGAATGATTTCAATTTTTTTTAATATACCAAGGCTAGATTTATGGCATAGGATGTGATCTATCCTGGAGAAGGTTCCATGTGCGCTTGAGAAAAAGGTGAAATTCAGTGTTTTGGGGTGAAATGTCCTATAGATATCAATTAGGTCTAACTAGTCTATTGTATCATTTAAAGTTTGTATTTCCTTGTTAATTTTTTGTTTAGTTGATCTATCCATAGGTGTGAGTGGGATATTAAAGTTTCCCACTATTATTGTGTTATTGTTAATTTCCCCTTTCATACTTGTTAGCATTTGTCTTACATATTGTGGTCCTCCTATGTTGGGTGCATATATATTTATGATTGTTATATCTTCTTCTTGGATTAATCCTTTGATCATTATGCAGTAGCCTTCTTTGTCTCTTTTCACAGCCTTTGTTTTAAAGTCTATTTTATTGGATATGAATATTGCTACTCCTACTTTCTTTTGGTCTCTATTTGCGTGGAATATCTTTTTCCAGCCTTTCACTTTCAGTCTGTATGTGTCCCTTGTTTTGAGGTGGGTCTCTTGTAGACAACATGTATAGAGGTCTTGTTTTTGTATCCATTCAGCCAGTCTTTGTCTTTTGGTTGGGGCATTCAACCCATTTACATTTAAGGTAATTATTGGTAAATATGATCCCGTTGCCATTTACTTTATTGTTTTGAGTTTGAGTTTATACACCCTTTTTGTGTTTCCTGTCTAGAGAAGATCCTTTAGCATTTGTTGGAGAGCTGGTTTGGTGGTGCTGAATTCTCTCAGCTTTTGCTTGTCTGGGAAGCTTTTGATTTCCCCTTCATATTTGAATGAGATGTTTGCTGGGTACAGAAATCTGTGCTGTAGGTTATTTTCTTTCATCACTTTAAGTATGTCCTGCCATTCCTTCCTTGCCTGAAGAGTTTCTATTGAAAGATCAGCTGTTATCCCCTTGTGTGTTATTTGTTGTTTTTCCCTTGCCGCTTTTAATATTTGTTCTTTGTGTTTGATCTTTATTAATTTGATTAATATGCATCTTGGGGTGTTTCACCTTGGGTTTACCCTATTTGGGACTCTCTGGGTTTCTTGGACTTGAGTGATTATTTCCTTCCCCATTTTAGGGAAGTTTTCAACTATTGTCTCTTCAAGTATTTTCTCATGGTCTTTCTTTTTGTCTTCTTCTTATGGGACTCCTATGATCCGAATGTTGGGGCATTTAACATTGTCCCAGAGGCCTCTGAGATTGTCCTAATTTCTTTTAATTCGTTTTCCTTTTTTCCTCTCTGTTTCATTTATTTCTAACATTCTATCTTCTATCTCACTTATCCTATCTTCTGCCTCCATTATTCTACTATTTGTTGCCTCCAGAGTGTTTTTTATCTCATTTATTGCATTATTCATTATATACTGACTCTTTTTTATTTCTTCTAGGTCCTTGTTAAACCTTTCTTGCATCTTCTCAATCCTTGTCTCCAGGCTTTTTATCTGTAACTCCATTTTGTTTTCAAGATTTTGGATCATTTCCAGTATCATTATTTGGAATTCTTTATCAAGTAGATTCCCTATATCTTCCTCTTTTGTTTGGTTTAGTGGGCATTTATCCTGTTCCTTTACCTACTGGGTATTTCTCTGCCTCTTCATTTTGTTTATATTGCTGTGTTTGGGCTGGCCTTTCTGTATTTTGGCAGTTGGTGGTTCATCTTTATTATGAAGTTTCTTCACTGTGTGGGGGGTTGGACAGGTGGCTTGTCAAGGTTTTCTGGTTAAGAAAGCTTGTGTCGGTGTTCTGGTGGGTGGAGCTGGAGTTCTTCTTTCTGGAGTGCAATGAAGTGTCCAGTAATAAGTTTTGAGATGTCAGTGGGTTTGGTGTGACTTTGGTCAGCCTGTATATTGAGGCTCAGGGTTATGTTCCTGTGTTGCTGGAGAATTTGTGTGGTATGTCTTGTTCTGGAGCTTGTTGACCCTTGGGTGGTGCTTGGTTTCAGTGTAGGTATGGAGNTCCAGTAATAAGTTTTGAGATGTCAGTGGGTTTGGTGTGACTTTGGTCAGCCTGTATATTGAGGCTCAGGGTTATGTTCCTGTGTTGCTGGAGAATTTGTGTGGTATGTCTTGCTCTGGAGCTTGTTGACTCTTGGGTGGTGCTTGGTTTCAGTGTAGGTATGGAGGCACATGATGAGCTCCTATTGATTAATGTTCCCTGGATTCAGGAGTTCTCTAGCATTCTCAGAATTTGGATTTAAGCCTTCTGCCTCTGGTTTTCAGTCTTATTCTTGCAGTAGCCTCAAGACTTCTCCACCTATACAGCATTGATGATAAAACACCTAGGTTAGTGATGAAAAGTTTCTCCACATTGAGGGACACCCAGAGAGGGTCACAGAGTTACATGGAGAAGAAAAGAGGGAGGAGGGAGATAGAGGTGACCAGGAGTAGAAGAGGGGGAATCAAAAGGGGCGAGAGCAAGCTAGCCAGTAATCACTTCCCTGTGTGCTCTCCACAGTCTGGATCCTTCAGAGATGTTCACAGAGTTATACAGAGAAGAGAAGAGGGAGGAAGGAGACAGAGGTGGCCAGGAGGATAAAAAGGGGAATCAAAAGGAGAGAGACAGATCCAGCCAGTAATCAGTTCCCTAAGTGTTCTCCACAGTCCAGAACACACAAAGAGATCCACAGAGTTGGGTAGGGAAGAGAAGGGGGAGGGAGAAAATAGAGGTGATCTGGTGGAGAAAAAGGAGAGTCCAAAGGGAGAGAGAGCAGTCAAGCCAGTAATCTCGCTCCCAAGTAAAAATGGGTACTGAAGATTGGGTTCTTAAAGGTATAAAATTGATAACAAATACCAAAAAGCAAAGATTAAAAATCTAGAGTAGAGGTTGGATTCTCAAAAATACAACACTGAAGAAAAAAAATGTAACCAAAATTATAAAATATATATATGAAGTTTGCTTTAAAAAAACAGGGTCTTTATTTTTTTTTTTTTGCAAAGTAATAGTAGGTTATAAAAATGAAAATTAAAGGAGTAATAGAGGAATTAAAATTTTTTTAAAAATTAAAAAAACTTTTAAGAATAATAGTAAAAGTATATCTAGGACTTTCTCTGGTGTTGTTGTGGACAGTGTGGGGTCAGTTCATTTTCAGATAGTTCCTTGGTCTGGCTTATATTTCTCAAGATCTATAGGCCCCTTCCTATGTAGTCGGTACTAACGACAGGATTTTAATCTAGTGCACCTGTCACTTCCAAGGCAGTTCCCTCTGTTTTAGCTTCTTCTGTTTGCTGGTCTCTTCAGTGTCTAATTTCCACCCTGACTCAAGGGGGCGGTGGTGGACACTTTTTTAGGCTCACTTGTTTAGTCGTGCTGTGGGGAGGGAGGAACACTGCAAACCAATATCACTGGCCTATGTGGGGAGTGCTCGCAGTGTTTCAGCCGCACTGGGTTTGCCCCCGCTCACAGCAAGTGTGCTTTCCCAGTCTACACTGCACAGGCTCTAGGTTGCTCTGCCGGGAACTGTCTGAGGCTGGCCCTCAGTTGTATGCACTTTCCAGGTCTAAGCCACTCGGGCTCAGGTACTTGGGTACTCCTCAAAGGCGCAGACTTGGTTGGGCCTGCATTTTGTGCCCTTCCCAGGTCCGAGTAGCTCAGATGACCAGGTGCTTGGAGAGCACAGTTGCTGCGACTTATTGCCTTCCCCATCCCTGCTGCTCTGTTTTCTGGGTGTACAACCAGCGCATCTTCTCAGGTGGATGTTGACCGCCCAGAATCCCAAGAAGTCTTGGTTAGCAATGAAACCTGATTGCAGTTTGGTATAGGATACCTCCCTGGGGCTGTGATTGCCCCCTTCTGGCTCTGGCTGCCCTCGCCTGCCTGTCTCCAGTGGCAGATGAGCCGGTACACACCCAGCTAGCTCTGCACAGTCCTTTGTGAGTGAGCCTGGTGGTGTCTTAGGTTAGGGCTTTTCATGGGGTAGTGATCCCACAGTCTGGTTTGCTATCTGAAGTTAGTTCCCTCAGATTGTCCTTGGGGCATTCAGGCCCGGTCCTTACTCTAAGCGGTGCAGTACAAGCCTCCCTGCCCAGCTCCCGCTTACTAGTGGCAGATGCAGGTGTCTGCTGGGAGTTACCATTGGGCACGTAATCTGTGGATTTTAATTATTTATTTATTTTTCCTCCCAGTTATGTTGCCTTCTGAGGTTCCAAAGTTCGCCACAGACTAGGCAGTGAGAGTGTTTCCTGGTGTTTGGAAACTTCTCTCTTTTTTAAGACTCCCTTCCCGGGATGGATCTCCATCCCTACCTCTTTTGTCTCTCTTCCCCTACCTTTTTTTCCCTTTTTTAAAAATATAAATTTATTTATTTTAATTGGAGGCTAATTACTTTACAATATTGTATTGGTTTTGCCATACATTAACATGAATCTGCCACGGGTGTACACGTGTTCCCCAACCTGAACCCCCCTCCCAACTCCCTCCCTGTACCATCCCTCTGGGTCATCCCAGTGCACCAGCCCCGAGCATCCTGTATCATGCATCGAACCTGGACTGGTGATTCATTTCATATATTATATTATACATGTTTCAATGCCATTCTCCCAAATCATCCCAATCTCGCCCTCTCCCACAGAGTCCAAAAGACTGTTCTATACATCTGTGTCTCTTTTGCTGTCTCTCATATAGGGTTATCATTACCATCTTTCTAAATTCCGTATATATGTCTCTCTTATTATCTTTTATATTTTTTCCTACATCCTTTCGAAGACATTGGGCTGCTTTTCTGGGTGCCTGATGTCCTCTGCCAGCATTCAGAAGTTGTTTTGTGGAATTTACTCAGCGTTCAAATGTTCTTTTGATGAATTTGTTGGGGAAAAAGTGGTCTCCCTATCCTATTCCTCTGCCATCTTAGGACAGCCCTTGTAAATTTCTAATAAATCAAAAATTTAGCTTATGTTTACCAGAGGGGAAAGGTGAAGAGGAGGGATAGATTAGGAGGCTGGGATTGACATGTACACACTTCTGTATTTAAAATAGATAACCAACTAGAACCTACTATATAGCATAGGGAACTCTGCTCAATATTCTGTAATAAACTGAAAATCTTGAAAAAGAATAGATACATGTATATGTGTAACTGAATAACTTTGCTGTACACTTGAAACTAACATGATGCTGCTAATTAACAATAAGATTTTAAAAATTTATTGCATACCATACTTTAATAATCAAGACAATTCCGCTATTTTTCTTGAATATATTTCAAACAGAGTTAGCATATAACCCATACATAACAATATTGCTGTGCTTTTATTCATTTTATATTTAAGGGTCCAAAATATATTATATTCACAAAATAGTACTGTCAATGAACATCAACCAGTTTTTAATGTCTGTTCCATCAGAAATACACCACTCTGAAAAAAAAAAAAAAGGAAAAAAGAAATATGCCATTCTGGCCATATACGCTAATCTATATTACTGAAACTAACCAAAGATGATAATTCAGAGTCTCATTCCCAAACAGAAGTTCTAATTGCCCTGAAAACCTGTAGATCAAGTTCTTAACCTTTGAAAGTGAGCAGAAATATTCCAGAGCAGTCACCATAACCATGTATTTGGGCTTCATATTTACAGATTATTTTGTATACTTATATGTATTTATAGTGGTGGATTTGAGACGTAAAGGTGACCACACATAAGAAAGATAAGTCCCATATCAAAAACAAAATGAAAAAGGAATTGAAGAGATTTTGTGATTCCAATAGCAGACTTCAGAAACTGAATGCTTGGACGTAACTCCATTTTTCTTTAACTAAGAGGTCATCGTAGTGCTGAAGGCTTTGAGGTAGTAGTCTATTTATCAGTGTGTCACTAATCAAAGAGTGCACTTACTACCACAAACTTGGATCTGATACAATAGCATTAACTTTGCCTTTCCCCTAAAGAATCATTTGCATTTGAAGTAGTAGCCATCAAGGCACATTTTATCAAAAACCCATCATATAGCTAGCTCAAAAATGGAAGCTCCACCTGGTCACAATAATATATATATATACCTAAGTAATGTGTGTTTTAACAGTTAGGCAAATGTCTCTATCTGGAGGATAAAGTTGTTTTAGAAAAGAGATTATTTGCCTATTCAAAAAGAAACATTGTGCAAAAAATATTAAAGAAATAGATTTGTAAGAATAGCCTCCAGGTACCATGTTGGTAAATGTCCAATAGGTTATAGGTTTGGAAATTAGGAAAAAGACTTCCCTGGAGCCCTGGGTTCCTACACAATGCTCCTGAGCAGGAATCATGAGGAAAGGAGTTAGGGCAGCTTCATGATTTTTAGAAATTTCCTTCCAAAATGCACAGATCCTTGGGAGGGCTCAAACCTTAAATCAGCTACCATCTTAAACTGCAGTTTCCAGCTTCAAAGGAATAGGACTTGGGGAAGAATGGATGAGGAGAGGATAGAAAGAAGCCACGGATAGTCTTAAGGAAAAGTTGCTTTAGGAACTATCCATTTTTGCTAGGCTCAGCATTGCTAGTCCTATGAGGCTCTGCTAAAAATATATCAGTTCAGTTCAGTTCAGTCACTCAGTCATGTCTGACTCTTTGCAACCCCATGAATCGCAGCACACCAGGCTTCCCTGTCCATCACCAACTCCCGGAGTTAACTCAGACTCGCATCCATCAAGTCAGTGATGCCATCCAGCCATCTCATCCTCGGTCGTCCCCTTCTCCTCCTGCCCCCAATCCCTCCCAGCATCAGAGTCTTTTCCAATGACTCAACTCTTCGCATGAGGTGGCCAAAGTACTGGAGTTTCAGCTTCAGCATCATTCCTTCCAAAGAAATCCCAGGGTTGATCTCCTTCAGAATGGACTGGTTGGATCTCCTTGCAATCCAAGGGACTCTCAAGAGTCTTCTCCAACACCACAGTTCAAAAGCATCAATTCTTTGGCACTCAGCCTTCTTCACAGTCCAACTCTCACATCCATACATGACTACTGGAAAAACCATAGCCTTGACTAGACGGACCTTAATTGGCAAAGTAATGTCTCTGCTTTTGAATATGCTATCTAGGTTGGTCATAACTTTTCTTCCAAGGAGTAAGCGTCTTTTAACTTTATGGCTGCAATCACCATCTGCAGTGATTTTGGAGCCCCCCAAAATGTGATTATCCGGGTCATGAAGATCCTTTTTGTACAGTTCTTCTGTGTATTCTTGCCACCTCTTCTTAATATCTTCTGCTTCTGTTAGGTCCATACCATTTCTGTCCTTTATCGAGCCGATCTTTGCATGAAATGTTCCCTTGGTATCTCTAATATTCTTGAAGAGATCCCTAGTCTTTCCTATTCTGTTGCTTTCCTCTATTTCTTTGCATTGATCACTGAAGAAGGCTTTCTTATCTCTTCTTGCTGTTCTTTGGAACTCTATATGCATATGAATATTTTCTACTACCTGCCAACATGCTTTAGTGCACTGAGCCTTGGGATGGACCTAGAATTATCTACTTGAAATGGTTTGGGATAGGGGTAGATTTAGAATCTCTTCACTTGCTGTTGGTCTAAAGTAAACATAAGAGGAAGAATTTAATAAAAACAGACACATAGCTACCTATAACGCCTCCTCTGGTCATCCTTGCTCACTGCCCTTTAGCAGTTTTCAGGGCCACTTTTTTAGCCATTCAGAGCATGCTGCTGGCAAGCTGAGCTCTAGTTCAATCATAAGGTGGAAACAAGAGAGTCCATGAGGCACACTGTCACAGCTGAGAAGGAGACTCAGAAGTGACAAATGTACCCACCAGGATTCAGTTCTGTGGCAGAGAACTAAAATATTACCTTTTTTACATTGTGGAGCAATGTAAAAGAAAAGAACAGAACAGAAACTGCTCCTAAATAAACATTTGCAGTCTTGCATGGCAAGAGGCCCATTCCACAGAGGTGAAAAATTGTATAGGACTACATAGGATATACAGAGAAGGCAATGGCAATCCACTCCAGTACTCTTGCCTGGAAAATCTCATGGATGGAGGAGCCTGGCGGGCTGCAGTCCATGGGGTCGCACAGAGTCGGACACAACTGAAGCGACTTAGCAGCAGCATATAGGATATATTTTTAAATCTGCAATTGCCAGTCACCTCGATTTGGGAAACCATGTATCTTCTGATGTTACTTTAGCCTCGGTGGCAGGTACAGAAAAGAATTCAGAAACCCTGCAATTCAGCGACATTCCAGCTTCTCTCTGGTGATTGGCACCATTTTGGAAATATGGTCCCAAAGGGCAACAATAACACAGCAGAAAGAAATAACCTCTCTGTATAAAATGATTTTAGAGATGTCTGTTGAGGTAGAATTTTGTAAAAAACTGTCAGGTAGGGAAGCACTCTGACAACTATAGAAGTGTTGGATAAGTTTGGTGTGAATATTATTCTATAAAACTTCTATTTATATCCTTTATAAACAGGGGACAGGTCTTATTGCTCCTGGAGCTTGCCACCCCAATCTCTTCCTCCATGGAAAACTGATTTTTCTCAACAATTGGTAGCAAAGATTCCCATGCTTAAAAAAGTCATTGCTAACACACCACTTTTGATTAAATTCCATTTATATATAGTCCCCATACATACGGACTCAGTATGCATGTCCTAGGCACCAAGGACAGAACAAAGCTTAGAAAAGTTGTTTTATCAAACTTTAGTTCCATGAGAAAATGAAACCACGAAAAAGTGCAAAATATACACAGTTCCTGGCAGTACACACACAGGATTTTTTCTTACTACAAACCATAAAATTTTACATTTGTGTAATGAAGTTAGAGTAGATTTCACTTCATTGTTAATATACAAATTTTTGCTTCAAAGTGCTTACTTTTTTTAAAAAAGGGAATATTAAAAGAAGGGGTGGCAGGAATTTTTTTTTTACAACAAGCGTATGTCTTGTGTCCCAATCTCCTTCCTCCTCTTCTTTTAGTGCAATACAGAGTAGCAGCTTCATTGAAACATCTGATTTCAAAAGATGTTCCTGAAACCTCACCTACAGCAGCACCCTAGGCATCCTGTTGGGGGTGGCTCCTTTTTCCTTCCTCAGCCATTCTGAACCTTTCACAATTTCACCACTTTCATTCTCACCTCAAAAACTTCATGAATGGCCTTCTGGAAGCAATGAAAATTATAGTCAATCAGCCCTTTACTTTCAAAGCTTTCCTCTCTAACAAAGCAAACAAGAGCCGGAAACTTTGTCACCTGTTTTAAATAAAGAACTGTTGTATTATTCAGCTTTATAATGGCTATCGATTCCTTGTCACAGGGGGTTCCTGCTCCATCTTCTTTGAGGCCACAAATACAAGAAATATCAATGACCACATCATCACGTCACAGCAGAGGTCCTAGGTTTGCATATCCACAGGGGATATCTGTTGTGATATAAATCTTACTGACCACATCAAAGAGAAACAACTTTTCAATTCCAAAATTTGAGATAAAGATGTTTAGCAAATTCTCCAAGGTGGGAAGTTGTGGAATCCGTTTCTGAACCACTTTGCCAAGAGCTTCAAATATTGAATGGTCATATATGCTTGTCAGATAAAAGCTGAGATGAATTTTTTCTAGCCCAGCATCTGCAAGGGCATCATTTGCCCTCTGGTGAATGTCTCTCTGGGTTTCAATTTTGTGGTCATCTGATAGACCATCCACTTTGTGAATAAACACCTCAAAGTTGATGTCGCTGTTGACTTTGTAGGCCTTGGTCACTGTGAGGTGGATCCTGGCCAAGGCCTCCATGTAATCGTCCTGGGAGTCTATGACAAATATCAGTGCTCCTGTCCCTCGGAAGATCATCTTATAGTCAAAGGTGGGGTCAAAAAAGTCAATCTGTCCTGGAAAGTCCCAAATCTGAAAATTAACAAAGGAACTGTTGGAAACGTCCTCCCGGCAGATCTTCGCGCTCTCCAAGAACAGAGTTTCCCTGGGAGACATTTTATGAAAGACAACTTTCTGGATGGATGACTTGCCGCTCCTTCTTAGGCCTCTGCGCAGGATCCTTGGCTTGACTTCTGTGCTAAGGGGGTAGCTAAAGTCCAGAACTCCCTCCTCCACCCCAGTGTCTGGCTTGGCGTCTGAGGAGTGGGGCCCGTCTCCATAGTCCACTAGCCCCACCAGCTCATCCTCCTTCTCCATCTGGGGCTTCCCCAGCGCCTGGCTCATCGCGCCCATGGCCATCTGTCCAGGGAATGACGGGGGTCCCTGGTGGGGAGGAAGTGTCAGCCAAACCTCCTGGCTTGGAGCTGGCTACCTATTTCTAAATTGAGGTTTTGTCCCGAGGCCCATGGCTGGAGGCAGAGACCACACTTCCCCACAGTGGTCACATCCAGGTCCAAGACTTAAATGTTTTTAAATATTTAGCAGTAAAAATATAATTCATAAAATTTGAGGAAAGCAATGGAAATTTCTTTAAGAACTTTGGTATAGAAATGAAGTATGGCTACCTCTTGAAGATTCATGAGAAAGGAAGAGATTATTCCTCTTTACAAGCCAGCTTCACCATCACCGTATGCTGGTTTCCACTACACAAACGAGCCAGAGGACCTCAGTGACACATATTGTAGGCTCTGAAGTCTTTTACTTTAGTTGCAGCCTTCCAAGTTCCTGAACCCATCTTAACTCAGACAGAAGGCATGCTTTAAAATGCCTGTCTTTACCTTATTTTCGATAAGGGAGGCAAAAATATACAGTGGAGAAAAGACAATCTCTTTAACAAATGGTGCTGGGAAAACTGGCCAACCACCTGTAAAAGAATGAAACTAGAACATTTTCTAACACCGTACAAAAAAATAAACTCAAAACGGATTAAAGATCTAACTGTAAGACCAGAAACTATAAAACTCCTAGAGGAAAACATAGGCAGAACACTCTCCGACATAAACCACAGCAGGATCCTCTATGACTCACCTCCCAGAGTAATGGAAATAAAAGCAAAAATAAACAAATGGGACCTAATTAAACTTAA
Organism: Cephalophus harveyi; assembly: GCA_006410635.1. Lineage (NCBI taxonomy): Eukaryota > Metazoa > Chordata > Mammalia > Artiodactyla > Bovidae > Cephalophus > Cephalophus harveyi. The sequence goes on along the minus strand of SJYT01020689.1, from coordinate 555,447 downwards.
ATGCTTTTGCACAATGAAGGAAACTATAAGCAAGGTGAAAAGACAGCCTTCAGAATGGGAGAAAATAATAGCAAACAAAGCAACTGACAAAGATTAATCTAAAAATTATACAAGCAGCTCATGCAGCTCAATTCCAGAAAAACAAACGACCCAATCAAAAACTGGGCCAAAGAACTAAACAGACATTTCTCCAAAGAAGACATACAGATGGCTAACAAACACATGAAAAGATGCTCAACATCACTCATTATCAGAGAAATGCAAATCAAAACCACAATGAGGTACCATCTCATGCTGGTCAGAATGGCTGCTATCAAGAAGTCTACAAAAACTAAATGCTGGAGAGGGTGTGGAGAAAAGGGAACCTCTTACACTGTTGTTGGGAATGCAGACTAGTACAGCCACTATGGAGAACAATGTGGAAATTCCTTAAAAAACTGGAAATAGAACTGCCATATGACCCAGCAATCCCACTGCTGGGCATACACACCAAGAAAACCAGAATTGAAAGAGACAGGTGTACCCCAATGTTCATCACAGCACTGTTTACAATAGCCAGGACATGGAAGCAACCTAGATGTCCATTGGCAGACAAATGGATAAGAAAGCTGTGGTACATATACACAATGGAATATTACTCAGCTATTAAAAAGCATGCATTTGAGTCAGTTCTAATGAGGTGGATGAAACTAGAGCCTATTATACAGAGTGAAGGAAGTCAGAAAGAAAAACACCAATACAGTATACTAACACATATATATGGAATTTAGAAAGATGGTAACCATGACCCTATATACAAGACAGCAAAAGAGACACAGATATAAAGAACAGACTTTTGGATTCTGTGGGAGAAGGCGAGAGTGGGATGATTTGAGAGAATAGCATTGAAACATGTATATTACCATATGTGAAATAGATGACCACTCCAAGTTCGATGCATGAAACAGGGCACTCAAAGCCTGGGTGCACTGGGACAACCCAGAGAGATGGGATGGAGAGGGAATGTGGCGGGGGGGGGGGTGGTTGGAACCAGGGTACACATGTACCCCAGTGGCTGATTCATGTCAATGTATGCCAAAACCTACCACAATATTGTAAAGTAATTGCCTCCAATTAATTAATTTTTAATTAATTTAATTTAATTTAATTTAATTAATTTTTACTTGTCCTTAAGCTAGATGTCTCACTCCCTGATTTCAAACTATATTGCAAAGCTGTAGTAATCAAAACAGCATAATATTAATAGAAAAACAGACACTTTGATCAATAAAACAGGGCTGAAATCCCCAAAATAAACTTATTCACATATTGACAATTAATTTACAACAAAAGAATCAAGTACATACGATGGAAAAAGGATATTCTGTTTAACAAATGATGTTGGGAAAATGGGACAGTCACATGAAAAAAAAAGAAAATGAAACTAGACTGCTAACTCATACTCTACATAAAAACCAACTCAAATGGAATAAAGACTTGAATGTAAGACCTAAAACTATAAAACTCCTTGAAGAAAACAGAGGCAGTTTGCTTTTTGAAATTAGTCTTGGCAATTACTTTCTGCCTGTGTCTCCTCAGGCAAAAGAAACAAAAGAAAAAATAATCAAATGGGTCTACATTAAAAGAAAAAATATTTGCACCACAAAGGAAACTATCAACAAAGCAGAAAGGCTGCCTACTGAATGGGAGAAAGTATTTTCAAACAAAAGTCTGATAAGGGGTTAAGATCCAAAATATACAAGGAGCTCATACAACTCAACATTAAAAAAAAAAAAGAAAGAAAGAAAGAAAGAAAGAAATAGACTTGTTTTAAAAAAGGGCCAAGGATATAAACAGACATTTTTCCAAAGGAGACATACAGATGGCCAAAAGGGATAAGAAGAGATATTCGACATCACTAATCATCAGGAAAATGAAATTAAAACCACAATGAGAAATTGCCTCACATCTGTTCAAATGGCTGTTATAGACAAGAAATAACAATAAGTGTTAGCAAGAATTTGAAGTAAAGTGAACCCTCATACACTGCTGGTAGGAATGTAAATTAGTGCAGCCACTGTGGAAAACAGTATGATCCTGCTGCTGCTAAGTCGCTTCAGTCGTGTCCGACTCTGTGCAACCCCATAGACGGCAGCCCACTAGGCTCCTTTGTCCCTGGGATTCTCCAGGCAAGAACACTGGAGTGGGCTGCCATTTCCTTCTCCAATGCATGAAAGTGAAAAGTGAAAGTAAAGTTGCTCAGTCGGGCCTGACTCTTAGCAACCCCATGGATTGCAGCCTACCAGGCTCCTCCGTCCATGAGATTTTCCAGGCAAGAGTACTGGAGTGGGTTGCCATTGCCTTCTCCTGAAAACAGTATGGAGATTCCTAAAAAATTAAGAATTGAACTACCATATGTACTAGCTCTCCCGCTTTTGAGTGTTTAACCCAAAGAATGAAAACACTAATTAGAAATGATACTCACATCCCTACGTTCATCTCAGCATTATTTACAATAGCCAACACATGCAAGTAACCTAAGTGCTCACCAACTGACGGATGGATAAAGAAAATATTGTGGGCGGTCCTAAGATGGCAGAGGAATAGGACGGGGAGACCACTTTCTCCCCCACAAATTCATCAAAAGAACATTTCAACCCTGAGTAAATTCTACAAAACAACTTCTGAATGCTGGCAGAGGACATCAGGCACCCAGAAAAGCAGATCATTGTCTTCAAAAACAGGTAGGAAAAATATAAAAGATGAAAAAAGAGACAAAGGAGGTAGGGAGGAGCTCCATCCTGGGAAGGGAGTCCCGACCTGGGAAGGGAATCTTAAAAAGAGAGAAGTTTCCAAACACCAGGAAACACTCTCACTGCCGAGTCTGTGGCGAACCTTGGAAGCACAGAGGGCAACATAGCAGGGAGGAAAAATAAATAAATAATTAAAACCCACAGATTACGAGCCCAGTGGTAACTCACTCAGTGGAGAAGCAGCGCAGACTCCTGCATCTGCCACTAGCAACTGGGGGCTGGGCAGGGAGGCGCAGGCTGCAGTGCTTTTTAAGAATCAGGCTGGAATGCCCCGAATGTAACCAGAGCGAACTAACATGGGCTGGCATACCAGACTGTGGGATAGCTACCACGCAAAAAGCTCTAACATAAGACACCACCAGGACCATGCACAGAACAAAGGGTGGAACAGAAATAGCAGGCTGCAGACCATCCCCCACTGATGACAGGCAGCCAGAGCCGTAAGGGCTGGAAGGGGGCAATCGCAGCCCCAGAGAGACTTTACCTACCAAACTGAAAGCAGGCTTCTTTGCTAACTAAGACTTCTTGGGGTTCTGGACAGTCACCATCTGCCTGACAAGGGGCGCCAGCAGTACACCCAGAAAACTGAGCAGCAGGGAAAGGCGATAAGTCGCAGCAACTGTGCTCGCTAAACACCTGAGCTACTCGTTCCTGGGAAGGGCACAAAACGCAGACCCAACAGTATCTGCACCTCTGAGGGCTACCTGAGAGCCAAGCCTGAGCAGCTTAGACCGGGGAGGTGCATGCAGCCTAGGGCTGGCCTCAGACGGTTCCCAGTGGAGCAACATAGAGCCTGAGCGGTGTGCACCATGAGCAGGGCCAGGCCCAGCATGGCTGAGACACTGCAAGCACACACCAGTGTTATTTGTTTGTAGCATCCCTCCATCCCCACAGCACAACTGAACAAGTGAGCCTAAAAAAAAAAAAAAAAAAAAAGTGTCCACCACCACCCACCTTGTGTCAGGGCTGGAATCAGACACTGAAGAGCAGCAAACAGAAGAAGCTAAACATAGCGAACCGCCTTGGAAGTGACCCCACACTGCCCACAACACCAGAGAAAGTCCCAGAAATATCTTTACTATTTTTACAACCATTCTCTTTTTTGTTGTTGTTGTTGATGTTGTTGTTTGATTGTTTTTTCTTCTTTTCTTTTTCTTCTCCTTTTTTTTTTAACTTTTTAAAATTTTTAAGTCCTCTTTAATTTTAATTTTTATAACCTACTATCACTTTTCAAAAAATATATACCCTATTTTTAAAGCAAACACCATATATATTTCTGTGTTTGTCATTGTTGTTGTTTTTTAATAATTCTTGTGATTTTTTTTTCTTCTTGTTCTTCTTCTTTTCTTTAATATTGTATTTTTGAAAATTCAACCTCTAGTCTAGATTTTTAATCTTTGCTTTTTGGTATTTGTTGTCAATTTTTTGTATATTTAAAAACCCAATCTTCAGTACCCAATTTTACCTGAGAGTGAGATTACTGGCTTGACCACTCTATCCTCCTTTGGACTCTCCTTTTTCTCCACCAGGTTGTCTCTGTCTCCTCCCTCCCACTTCTCTTCTCTACCCAACTCTGTGAATCTCTGTGTGTTCCAGATGATGGAGAACACTTAGGGAACTGGTTACTGGCTGGATCTGTCTCTCTCCTTTTCATTTCCCTCTATTATCCTCCTGGCCACCTCTATCTACTTCCTCCCTCTCCTCTTCCCTGTATAACTCTGTGAACATCTCTGAGCGGTCCAGACTGAGGAGCACACATAAGGAAGTGATTACTGGCTAGCTTGTTCTCTCCTCTTTTGATCCCACCTCATCTCATTCCAGTCACCTCTAACTACCCCC